>SJYQ01006650.1:19588-48912 GCA_006410935.1 Redunca redunca
TTATTGTAAAAAGTGAGGATTTCAAGAAATACTATTTTATGAACTTCAAAGTAAATATTTCCTGGGCGAGGCCCTTAAAAAAAGTAGAATAAAATAAAGATAAACACTTATTAATAACAGTCTGAAACCAAATGATAGATCATCTTGTGAAGACTTCAAGAGATAGACTCCAGTTATGAAATCGGCAGCAAGAGACAACAGCTGTCAAACTAAAAGTACCTATTTGTCCAGTGGTGAGCAATGGGAAAAAAATAGAGTCTTAAACTGCTCCAGAAATGAGGTTAAATAAAATTGAGCATCCCTAGATCTATGGCTTATATAGAAAAGAAAACTTATCATTGAATGGCAGTAAAGAAATCTGACCATTTAGGCCTGAGAGCCTGATTTCCAAAATTTTCAATATCCCTACAGGAAAGAAAATCTGACTTACCTGTATAAGTTGGTTATCTATCCATGGCATCACAAAGAAAAAAGTTGATATAACTACAAAGCTTCCAGACCACAAAGGATAAGCCAAGACCTTAAAAAAAGTAAAACCCCAAAAGAACAAGAAAATTCAACTTAAAAACACGTGAGGAAAAATGACATTATAGAAAAGCACATGACTGAGATTGGTTCAAGATGGCCGAATAGAAGGGCACATGCTTGTCTCCTCCTGTGAAGCACCAACATTGCAACTGTCTATTGAACAACCATAGATAGGAAGACATTGCCAACCCATCAAAAAAAACAAAAACAAAAAGCTCCAAGTTCAAAGACAAAGGAGAAATTTTAAGAGCAACACACTCATAATAAAAGCGATCTCATGCCATTGGGTGGGTTACCCAGACAATGGAGAACATAATACCAAAGAAGTTTTCCCACTGTTGTGAAGGTTTTGAGCCACATATCAAACTTCTTAGCATGGGAATCTGGCAAGGAAATTTCCTAGCCTGGGGATCCCCAGCGAATCTGACTTTGAACGCCACCAGGATTTGATAGTAGGATTTTCACAGGATTGAGGGAAATAAAAACTCCACTCTTGGAAGGCACAAGCAAAACCTTGTGCACATCAGGATCCAGGGGAAAGGAGCAGTTGCCCTATAGGAGACTTCCAGTCCCAGGAAGGATAAATCCAAGGAGGAATAATCAAAGCAAGACAAATAATCGAACTGACAAATTAAAGACAGTGATAAAATATTAAAAAGCAACAAGGGAAAAGTGACATATACAAAGGAACTCTCATAAGGTTATCAACTGATTTCTCAACAGAAACTGCACAGGACAGAAGGGAATGGCATGATATGTTTAAAGTGATGGATGGGAAGAAAAACAGCCAAGAATACGCTACTCAACAATTCTGTCCATATTTGATGAAGAAATCAAAAGCTTCACATACAAGAAAAAGTTAAGAGAATTCAGCACCACCAGACCGTCTTTACAATATCTAGTAAAGGAACTTCTCTAGGCAGAGAAGGAAAATATATACAAAAAACTAACCCAAAGCAATTAAGAAAATAGTAATAGATGATGCTGTGAAGGTGCTGCACTTAATATGTCAGAAATTTGGAAAACTCAGCAGTGGCCACAGGACTGGAAAAGGTCAGTTTTCATTCCAATTCCAAAGAAAGGCAACGCCAAAAATGCTCACACTACTGCACAATTGCACTCATCTCACACGCTAGTAAAGTAATGCTCAAAATTCTCCAAGCCAGGCTTCAGCAATACGTGAATTGTGGACTTCCAGATGTCCAACCTGGTTTTAGAAAAGGCAGAGGAACCAGAGATCAAATTGCCAACAACCCCTAGATCATCAAAAAAGCAAGAGAGTTCCAGAAAAACATCTATTTCTACTTTATTGACAATGCCAAAGCCTTTGACTGTGGGGATCAAAATAAACTATGGAAAATTCTGAAAGAGATGGGAATACCAGACCACCTGACTTGCCTCTTGAGAAACCTGTATGCAGCTCAAGAAGCAACAGTTAGAACTGGACATAGAAAAACAGACTGGTTCCAAATAGGAAAAAGAGTACGTCAAGGCTGTATATTGTCACCCTGCTTATTTAACTTCTATGCAGAGTACATCATGAGAAACGTGGGGCTGGAAGAAGCACAAACTGGAATCAACATTTCTGGGAGAAACATCAATAACCTCAGACATGCAGATGAAACCACCCTTATGGCAGAAAGTGAAGAACTAAAGAGCCTCTTGATGAAAATGAAAGAAGAGAGCAAAAAAGTTGGCTTAAAGCTCAACATTCAGAAAATGAAGATCACGGCATCTGGTCCCATCACTTCATGGGAAATAGATGGGGAAACAGTGGAAACAGTGTCAGACTTCCTTTTTGGGGGCTCCAAAATCACTGCAGATGGTGATTGCAGCCATGAAATTAAAAGATGCTTACTCTTTGGAAGGAAAGTTATGACCAACCTACACAGCATATTAAAAATCAGAGATATGATTTTGCCAACAAAGGTCCATCTAGTTAAGGCTATGGTTTTTCCAGCAGTCATGTATGGATGTGAGAACCGGACTATAAAGAAATTTGAGCACCGAAGAATTGATGCTTTTGAACTGTGGTGTTGGAGAAGACTCTTGAGAGTTCCCTGGACTACAAGGAGATGCCACCAGTCCATCCTACAGGAGATCAGTCCTGGGTGTTCATTGGAAGGACTGATGTTGAAGCTGAAACTCCAATACTTTGACCACCTTATGCAAAGAGCTGATTCATCTGAAAAGACCCTGATGCTGGGAATGATTGAGGACCAGAGGAGAAGGAGACGACAGAGGATGAGATGGCTGGATGGCATCACCGATTCGATGGACATGAGTTTGGGTGAACTCTGGGAGATGGTGATAGACTGGGAGGCCTGGTATGCTGTGCTTCATGGAATTGCAAGGAGTCGGACACGACTGAGGGACTGAACTAAACTAAACTAAGAGAATCATGTTGCTGCTATTTAGTCACTAAGTCATGTCTGACCCTTTGCAGCCCCAAGAATTTTAGCCCACCAGGCTCCTCTGACCATTGGATTTCCCTGGCAAGAATACTGGAGTGTGTGGCCATTTCCTTTTCCAGGGGATCTTTCCCACTCAGGGATCAAGCCCTCATCTCCCATATTGGCAGATGGATTGTTTACCACTGAGCCATCTGTGAAATTCTAGTAGGATCATCCATATCTATAATTACCTTAAATTTGAATGGACTAATTATACCAACTAAAGGACATAGACTGGCTGGGTGGATACAAAAACAAGACCAAAAAGAAAGCAAAATGATCTAATATCTATGGGATGCAGAAAGAGCAGTTCTAAGAAGAAAGTTACAGCAATACAATCTTACCTCAAAAAACAAGAAGAATATCAAATAAACCACATAACTTTACAACTAAACCTGCTAGAGAAAGAACAAACAAAACCTAAATTTAGTAGAAGAAACAAGATCATAAATTTCAGAGCAGAAATAAATGAAATAGAGACAAAGAAAACAATTGCAATGGTCAATGAAACTAAGAGCTGGTTCTTTGAAAAGACAATAAAAATGTACAAACCTTTAGCCATACTCATTAGGAACAAAAGGGAGAAGACTCAAATTAACAAAATTAGAAATGAAAAGAAGTCACAAATGACTCCACAGAATAAAGGATCATAAGAGACTACCATGAGCTACTTTATGCCAATAAAATTGACAGTCTGGAAGAAATGGACAAAGTCTTAGAATAGTACAGTCTTTCAAGACTGAACCAGGAAGAAATTGAATATATGAACATCTCAGTCACAAGCACTGAAATTGAAACTGTGATTTAAAAACTCCCAACAAAGAAAAGTCCAGAACCTGATGGCCTCACAGGAAAATTCTATCGAACAGAGAATTAACACCTACCCATCTGAAACTGTTCCCAAAAAATTCAGAAGAAGGAAAATTTCCAAACTCATTCTATGAGATCACCATCACACTGATACCAAATCAAATAAAGAGACCACAAAAAAAGAAACTTATAGGCTAATATCACTGATGAACATAGGTGTTAAAATCTTCAGTGAAATACTAGCAATCTGAATCCAACAATAGACTAAAAGGTCATACAACATGATCAAGTGACATTGCATCCCAGGGATGCAAGTATTTTTCAATATCAACAAGTCAATTAATATAATATACCACATCAACAAATTAAGAATAAAAACCATACAATCATCTCAATAAATCCAGAGAAAGCTTTCAACAAAATTCAGCACCCATTTATGATAGATAACCTCCAGAAAGAGCGAACAGATGGCATATACCTCAACATAGCAAAAGCCATATACAACAAACATACAGCTTACACCATACTCAATGGTGAAAAAATGAAATCATTTTCTATAAGATCAGAAACAATACAAAGATCCATCTCAGATGGATATGTGTTTCGTCTTCTCTAAATGTTTGATGGAATTCTCCTATGAGGCCATCATGTTTTGGACTTTTATTTGTTGGGAGTTTTTTAATCACAGTCTCAATTATAGTGCTTGTGATTGTTGTGTTCATATTTTCAATTTCTCCCTGTTTCAGTCCTGAGACTGAATTCTTGACAAAATTATTCAACATAGTTTTGGAAGTCCTAACTACAGCAATCAGAGAAGAAAAATAAATAAGTGTACCCAAGTTGGAAAAGAAGTTAAACTCATTGTCTGGAAATGACATGATATTATACATAGAAGATCCTAAAGATATTACTAGAAAAATACTAGAACTTATCAATGAATTTGGTAAAAGTACAGGTTACAAAATTAATGCACAGAAATTTCTTGCATTTTTATATACTAAGAGTGAAAGATCAGGAAGAGAAATTCAAGAAACAATTTCATTTACTCTTGCATCAAAAAGAGTAAAATATCTAGAAATAAATCTACTTAAGGAAACAAAAATTTTTACCCTGAAAATAGAAGATGCATCTGAAAGAACTCAAACAAGACACAAATCGATGGAAAGATACACCATGTTCTTAGACTGGAAGAATAAATGTTGTCAAAATGATGATACTACCCAAGGCAAATTATGGATTCAGTGCAATCCTTATCAAATTGCCAATGCCAGTTTTCACAGAACTAGGAACATTTTTAAAGAAATGGGAATACCAGACCAACTCACCTGTCTCCTGAGAAACCTATATGCAGGTCAAGAAGCAACAGTTAGAACCGGACATGGAACAAGGGACTGGTTCAAAATTGGAAAAGGAGTACATCAAAGCTGTATATTCTCATGCTGCTTGTTTAACATATGTGCAGAGTACATTATGCAAGATGCTGGGCTTGATGAAGCACAAGGTAGAATCAAGATTACCAGGAGAAATATCAATAATCTCCAGATTTGCAGATGGCATGACCCTTTGGAAGAATGTGAAGAGGAACTAAAGAGCATCTTGATGAAGGTGAAAGAGGAAAGTGAGAAAGCTGGCTTCAAACACAACATTCAAAAAACTAAGATCACAGCATTCAATCCCATCATTCATGGCCAATAGATGGGGAAACAAGGGAAACAGTGATAGACTTTATTTTCTTGGGCTCCAAAATCAATGTGGATGGTGACTGCAGCCACGAAATTAAAAGGAACTTGTTCCTTGGAAGAAAAGCTATGAAAATCTAGACAGCATATTAAAAAGTAGAGACATGATTTTTCCAACAAAGGTCCATATAGTCAATGCTATGACTTTTCCAGCAGTCATGTATGAATGTGAGAGTTGGACCATAAAGAAGGTTCAGAACCAAAGAATGATGTTTTCAAGCTATGATGCTGTATGTAGAAGAATCTTAGAGTCCCTTGGACTGCAAGAAGATCAAACCAGTCCATCCTAAAGGAAATCAGTCCTGAATATTCAATGGAAGGACTGATGCTGAAGGGGAAGGTCCAATACTTTGGCCACCTGATATGAAGAACTGATTCACTGGAAAAGGCCATGATGCTGGGAAATATTGAAGGCAGGAGGATTCAGATTTCTGATCTTATAGAAAATGATTTCATCTTTCCACCATTGAGTATGGTGTAAGCTGTCAAATATTGATGACAGAGGGAGAGATGGTTAGATGGTATCACCAACTCAATGGATATGAATTTGAGCTAGCTCTCGGAGACAGTGAAGGACAGAAAAGCCTGGTGTGCTACAGTCCATGGAATCATAAGGAGTCAGACAAGACTAAGCAACTGAACAACAAAAAATTCTTAAAATTAGTATGGAAACACAAAAGACCCTGAATAGTCAAACCAATCATGAGCAAGGAAAACAGCTGGAGGAATCAGGCTTTATGGCTTCAGACTATACTACAAAGCTATAGTCATCAAAACACTATGGTGCTGGTGCAAAAAGAGGAATATAGATCAATGGAATAGAACAGAAAAACCCAGAAATAAGCCCATGCACCTATAATCAATTAATCTATGACAAAGGAGGCAAGAATGTGGAATGCTGGAAAGACAATCTTTAACAAATGGTGTAGGGCAAAGTGCACAGCTACATGTTAAAGTATGAAATTAGATGATGCTTTAACATCATTCACATAAGTAAGCTCAGAATAGGTTAAAGACATAAATGTAATACTAGACAATATAAAACTCTCAGAGGAAAACATAGGCAGAACATTCTATGACATAAATCACAGTAACATCTTTTTTATCTGTTTCTAAGAATAATGGAAATAAAAACAAAAATTAAGAAATGGGACCCATTCAAATTTAAAAACTTCTGCACAACAAAGGAAAAAAATAAACAAAATGAAAAAACAACCCTCCCAACAGGTTATTAGTCTCCAAAAGTTACAAACAGATTATGATGCTTAACAGCAGCAAAACAAACAACCCAGTCAACAAATGGGCTGAAAACCTAAATAGACATTTCTCCAAAGAAGACATACAGATGGCCAAGAGTCACATAAAAAAAGATGTTCAACATTGCTGATTATTAGAGAAATTCAGATCGAACTACAAGGAGATATTATCTCAAAATAACCAGAATGGCTCTCATCAAAAAATCCACAAAAGATGGCTTTTCCATTCAAAATGGAGCAGAAGGGCATGTGCTCATCTCCTCATGTAAGAGCACCAAAATTGCAACTACTTGTTGAACAGCCATTAGCAAGAGGGTGCTTTAACCCACCAAAAAAATGATATTCCAGGTCCAAAGACAAAGAAGTAGCCATAGTGAATGGTAGGAGGGGCACAATCAAGATAAAATCAAATCCTATGCACCCTGGATGAGTGACACACAGAATGGAGTAGAATAATAACAAAGAAGTTCTCACACTATTGTGAAGGTTTTGAACCCCTCATCAGGCTTCCCAGCTTGGGGATCTGAAAAAGGGACAGGGAATCCCCAGGGAATCTGACCTTGAGGGCCAGCAGAATTTGATTATAAGCCTTCCAGAGGACTAAGTGAAACAGAAACTCCAGTATTGGAGGGCACACACACACAAAAAAAATTGCATGCATCAAAACCCATTGCAGAGGAGCAGTGGCCCCACAGGAGACTGAACCAAAACTACTTGCTAGTGTTGGAGGGCCTCTACCCACCAGTGGAGGCATGGGTTGTCAGGGGTTCACCACAGGGACAGGGGCACTGAAAGATCCCCTTGGAATGAACCCTTGGAATTTGTCATTAACCCTACTATAGAGCCCTTAGACCCAAGGGCTGGGTCGCCTCAATCCAAACAAGTACCAGGGAGGGAGTACAACCCCACCCATCAGTAGATAATTGAATTAAAGCTTTAATGAGTAGGGCCCTGCCCACCAGACCAAGACCCAGTTTTTCTCATCACCAGTCCTTCCCATCAAGGGGCTTACACAAGTCTCAGCTTCATCCATCAGAGGGAAGACAGAAGAAGAAAGAAGAAAAACAGTCTCACAGAAGCTAAAGCAAAAGCCATATTACAGAAAGTTAATCATGATGAGAAAAGCAGAGAGTTATGTCCCAGATGAAGTGAAGTGTGAAAGTCCCTCAGTAGTGTCTGATTCTTTGAAACCCCACGGACTAGTCCATGGGATTCTCCAGGCCAAAATACTGGACTTGGTAGCCATTCCTTTCTCCAGGGGATCTTCACAGCCCAGGGATCAAACCTAGGTATCCCACATTGCAGGTGGATTATTATTGTTTTGTTTTTTGTTTTGTTTTGTTTTGTTTTTTTACCGGCTGAGCCATAAGGGAAGCCCAAGAATACTGGAGTGGTAACCTATCCCTTCTCCAGCATCTTCCTGACCCAGGAATTGGACTGGGGTCTCCTGCTTTGCAGGCAGATTCTTAACCAACTTAGCTATTAGGGAAGCCCCCAGATAAAGGGACGAGATAAAACCTCAGAAAAACAAATAAATGAAGTGGAGATGGGCAACCTTTCAGAAAAAAAGTATTCAGAATAATGATAGTAAAGTTGATCCAGGATCTGGGGTGGGGGGGAATGGAGGTAAATATTGAGAAGATGCAAGAAATCTTTATCAAAGACATAGAAGAGCTAAAGAACAAACAAACAGAGATGAATAATACACTAGAAAGAACCAATAGCAGAATAACTGAGGTAGAAGAACAGATAAATGACCTGGTGGACAGAATGGTGGAAATCATTGCCACAGAAGAGAATATAGAAAAAAAAGAGTGAAAAGAAATGAAGACAGCCTAAGAGACCTCTGGGACAATATTAAATGTGCCAACATTTGCATTATAGGGGCCCCAGAAGGAGAAGAGAGCAAAACAGGACCTGAGAAAATATTTGAAGAGATAATAGCTGAAAACTTCTTTAACATAGTAAAGGAAATAGTCAACCAAGTCCAGGAAACACAGAAAGGGACAGGAAGGATAAACCCAAGGAAGAAGACACCAAGACACATAGTAATCAAACTGACAAAAATTAAAGACAGAGAAAAAAATATTAGAAGAACCAGGGGAAAATGACAAATGACATATAAGGGAACTCCTATTAGGTTATCATCTGGTTTCTCAACAGAAACTCAACAAGCCAGAAGGGAATGACATGATATATTTAAAGTAATGAGAGGGAAGAACCTGCCACCAAGAACACTCTGCCAAGCAAGACTCTCCTTTAGATTTGATGGAGAAATCAAAAGCTTTCCAGACAAGCAAAAGTTAAAAGAATTCAGTGCCACCAAACTAGCTTTAAAACAAACGCTAAAGGAATTTCTCTAGGTGGTAAACACAAGAGAAGGAAAAGATCTACAGAAAATAAACCCAAAACGATTAAGAAATTGGTAATAGGATCAATAATTATCTTGAATGTAAATATATTAAATGCTTCAACCAAGATACATAGCTTGACTGGATGGATGAAAACATGTGCATGTATGCACTTCAACTTAACACATCACTCTCCTTGACACCCCCACCCCCCACCTAAAATTGCATGTAATTATTATATATTGTTAACTTAATCATGTTCCCATTATGACTTGCAGCTGTAATTATCTGTTATTTTTTGTCTGGCTATTGATTATGAAAACTGATAAACATCTTTTACTATTGTGAAAAAAATANAGAAGGAAAAGATCTACAGAAAATAAACCCAAAACGATTAAGAAATTGGTAATAGGATCAATAATTATCTTGAATGTAAATATATTAAATGCTTCAACCAAGATACATAGCTTGACTGGATGGATGAAAACATGTGCATGTATGCACTTCAACTTAACACATCACTCTCCTTGACACCCCCACCCCCCACCTAAAATTGCATGTAATTATTATATATTGTTAACTTAATCATGTTCCCATTATGACTTGCAGCTGTAATTATCTGTTATTTTTTGTCTGGCTATTGATTATGAAAACTGATAAACATCTTTTACTATTGTGAAAAAAATATCTACAAACAGTAAATGCTGAGAGGTTATGGAGAGAAGGGAACACTCCTAGAAATGTAAGTTGGAACAGACACTGTAGAGAATAGTATCAGTTCAGTTCAATTCAGTTCAGTGGCTCAGTCATGTCCAACTCTGTGACCCCTTGGACTGCAACTCACCAGGCTTCCCTGTCCATCACCAACTCATGGAGCTTGCTCAGACTCATGTCCATTGAATTGGTGATGCCATCCAACTATCTCATCCTCTGTCATCCCTTTCTCCTCCTGCCTTCAATCTTTCCCAGCATCATGGTCTTTTCTAATGAGTCAGTCCTTCATATCAGTTGGCCAAAGTATTGGAACTTCCCCTTTAGCATCAGTCCTTTCAATGAATATTCAGCACATGGAAACAACCTAAATGCCCATCAACAGAGAAAAAAGATCAGTAAGATGTAGTACATATATTTAATGGAATAGTTGTCTGTCTTTAAAATAATTAAATAATGTGATTTGCAGCAGCATGAATGGACCCAGAGATTGTCATATTGAGTGAAGTCAGGCAGAGATGGAGAAATTATATCCCTTATGCACGGAAACTAAAAAGAAATAATACAAATGAACTTACTTACAAAACAGAAAGAGACTCACAAATTTAGAAAATAAATTTATGGTTGCCAGGGAAAATAATTGGTAAGGAATTGGGGATGGACATGTGCATGCTGCTATATTAAAAGATGGATAACCAAGAAAGATTTTCTGTATAGCATATGAAACTCTGATCAGTGTTATATGGCAGCCTGGATTGAAGGGGAGTTTGGGTGTGAATGTATATATGTATATGTACCCTTGAATTCATCTGAAACTGTCACAAGATTGTTAATTGGCTATGCTAAGTCACTTCAGTGGTGTCTGACTCTTTGCGACCCTATGGAATGTAGTCCTCCAGAGTCCTCTGTCCATGAGATTCTCCAGGAAAGAATACTACCATGGGTTGCCATGTCCTCCTAGAGGGGATCTTTCTGACCCACGGATCAAACCTGCAAATCTTATGTCTTCTGCACTGGCAGGTGGGTTCTTTATCACTAGCTCATTAATTAGATACACCATAATACAAAATAAATAGTAAAAAGAAAAGCAATGATCAGCTGAATAATCAAAAGATTAAGTCACTAGTGAGATGTAAATAATATCACATTATCAAAAGATGTTAAAAATGAGTATAAAGAAAACCCTCAGTAGAGTGTAGGAAGAAAAACATGTATTATAAAAACAATAAAAATTATCAAAGAAAACAAATTATATAAATCAAAACCAAATAGTCATCCAAAATAATTAATTGAAATAAATAGAGAAATATAATTATCATACTAAAATACTCAATCAGTTCAGTTCAGTCGCTCAGTCGTGTCCGACTCTTTGCGACCCCATGAATCACAGCATGCCAGGCCTCCCTGTCCATCACCAACTCCCGGAGTTCACTCAGACTCGCGGCCATTGAGTCAGTGATGCCATCCAGCCATCTCATCCTCTGTCGTCTCCTTCTCCTCCTGCCCCCAATCCCCCCCAGCATCAAAGTCAATAGATGTAGTTAATTCTAGAAGGAACCCAGTAAAGAAAAAAAAATTAATTGGACATGAAAGCTGAAAACTTCATTCAGAATAAACCAGAGAAATAGACTAAATATGAGAAATTTAAAAGATCCAGACACTTGGTTGAAATACTTGAAAATATGTTGCATAAAATGTCCAGGAGGAAAGACTAAACAAAACTACAGAAAAAAAAAAGATTAAAAATACTACAGAACTGGAAAAAAAAATGAGACCTTAGAATTACAACATGCATGAATTGTGAAACTGTATATTTAAAATATAATCTAGTTATATCTATAGAATGTCAAGAACAAAGGAAATATTTATAAACAATATAACAAGAACTTCGGAAATCCTAGTTCTAAGAGTTAGATTTAGGCAATTCTAAATTTGTAAATATTTTTTGAGGTACTTATTTTGCCTGGCAAGAATACAAGGACTGAAAATATTTTTAAAAACAGAGAATCTAGATTTTGATGTTATAAAACTGAAAGATCCTTGATAAAAACATACAACTCAAACAATTTTAGGAAAATATTAGGACAAACATAAATCAAAATAAATTGAGTTTAGACTCAGATAATATGATGATTTAAGTTTCCACTTGAATGGGTCCAAGGTCCCTAAGTATTTCTGTGTGTGTGCAAGAATACTGCAATGAGTTGCTGTTTCCTGGAGTGGGATCTTCCTGACCCAGGGATCAAACCTGCATCTCTTGCACCTTCTCTACTGGCAGGCAGATTCTTTACCACTGTACCACCTGGGAAGCACCCAAGTGTCTGCTGAAACATTATTCTGAGTATATTGGTGGAAATGGTTCTGAATTTTTGAATTTGTAGATTGAATAAAGCACATTGCCCTCCCCAGTGTAGGTGGACTTCATCCCATTTATTGAAGGCCTGAATAGAGACAAGACAAAAAAGACAATATCAAGGAGAATTTGTTCTCTATCCTTGACTGTCTTCAAGCTGTCATTAGTCTTATGTCTTCAGTTTTGTACTCAGCCTGGAACTCCATCATTGGCTCTCCTACCCTCCATAATCATAATCTCTTCAGCCCCCATAATCATATATGTAAATTAGATAACTACTTGAATGTTCTAATTTACACAGACAAATTCTAGAGAACACATGTGGGAAATTAAGCATGTGGAATAATGGTAGAAAAGTAAGTTCAATCGGGCTGAATTTACTGATATAGGCTCACTAAGGAGAGACGCTGCCTTGATGTCACAGCTCAGAGGAAGGTATGTACAGCTTGCCTGGCTGGTTGACTAAAACTTGGATCAAAAGGTGGCCCACTGTTAGGCGGCATCCCACAGACCTGCAAGCCCTGTGCTTGCCCAGCTTCAAGACCAAAGAAAGAGCCCAGTGTCATCAACACAGACAACATTAGTTTAACGGGTGAGGAAATCTTACATGCAAGGTCCTGGAATAGGGCCTGGATAACTGCAGCGGCAGGGCAGTGCAGCAGTCTTCGCTCCCAGGTGCAGGGAGAGCTTACCAGTTGTAGGGGGATTGACATCAGGTTGGCTTACTGGTTGCAAGGGAAACCAGCAGAGGGGACAACTCTCACTGTCCTTTTGATAAGCTATTGGAACATTCACTAGCTGGTTACCTGGATCAAGTATGTAGGTAGGTCAGTCATGTGCATAGGGAGTAAATGAACCAAGGACTGGTCAGCAAGGGATGGACAGAGACAAGAGAACAGCCATCTTGAGTGGCTTGATCATACACCCACTATGAGAAAATTAGACATGCCAGACCTATCTCAGTTGAATTTTGTTGTTGTTCAGTCAGTCATGTCTGACTCTTTGCAACCCCACTGACTGCAGCATACCAGGCACCCCTGTCCTTCACCATCTCCCAGATCTTGCTCAAACTTATGAACATTGAGTTGGTGATACCATCCAACCATCTCATCCTCTGTCATCCCCTTCTCCTCCTGCCTTCAATCTTTCCAAGCATCAGAGTCTTTTCTAACGAGTTGGCTCTTTGCATCAGGTGCCCAAGAAATTCAAAGGCTTGAGGAGATTAAAATGCTAGAGTTGATTTGTCATTTAAGACCTATTCACTCACACTGGTGATCTTGGAGAGACAGCAGTGAGTGGTGGCTTGAAGTGAACTCTTAGTTCTCTGCCCAGGAATTAAATCTGGGTAGCCTCAGTGAAAACCAGGAATCTTAGCTGCGAGTCCACCAGGGGCTAGAGGTTAGAAGCAAAATTCCCTGGTCCTTGCTCCCATTGAAAAATGCATTTCTCAAAGAGGCAAAACTGTTAATATCATGTACAAAGTTTATTATTAGAGACACAGTCCAGGTAGCTCAGAAGGTAAAGAACCTGCCTGCCATGTAGGAGACCCAGCTTCAACCTCTGGGTTAGGAAGATTCCCCTGGAGAAGGAAATGGCAATCTACTCCAGTATTCTTGCCTGGAGAATTCCATGGACAGAGAAGTTTGGCAGACTATATATAGTCCATGGGATTGCAGGGAGTCAGACACGACTGAGCAACTAACACAGACATGCAAAGTGGGAGAACACACAGAGAAAGTGAAAGTCACACAGTTGTATCTGACTCTTTGCAACCCCATGGTCTATACAGTCCATGGAATTCTCCAGGCAAGAATACTGGAGTGGGTAGCTGTTCACTTCTCCAGAGGATCTTCCTGAACTGGATTCTCCTGCATTGCAGGTGGATTCTCTACTAACTCAGCTATCAGGGAAGCCCACACAGAGATACTGTTTGTTTAATATAGAAGCAAGGGAGAGATACAAACCTACAGAGAACAGGTGTGGGTGTCCTCTCTAATGAGGAGTAAGGCAGTAAAGAGGCAGTTTAGTCATTTATATAGGGCAGTTCTTTCTTTACCTTTGACTGATTATCTAGTTTCTTTTTCCTCACCTAACCTAACACCCTCCCCAACATCTGTGTGTAACTCTTTTCCAGCATGGATTACAGCCCAAAGGCCTTTTGGATATTAGTATCACTTATTATGGCTTGGTGCCCCTCCTTCCTGACTCCCAAGGAATCTTTCTGCACATGTGCAGTGTCTCCCTTTGCCCCAAGGATGGGAAATAGGTGACCTATTGATCTTTTAATCAAATAGGATTTAGCCTTCCTCTGTTCCTGCCATAGCTGTAATGTTAAAGTGTCTAAGAGGCAAAGACCAGCTATTTACACATTTCTGTTATTTCCATCTCAAACTGCAAATAGGGCTCATTACAAATATCTATCCTAGAGGCCACCTGCCTCCTTCCTCAGGAAATGTGAACAGGAGGCTGTTGTAAATAACTAGCCTGGAGTCCATCTAACTCCTGCCTTGCTGAGAGTCTTAAGGATATACTTTTATCCTCTTCTATGGCAAAAATGACTTGTGTGAGTAATCTTTGCATCACTGAAGAGCAGGCCTCCGCAGGCCAGACATAACAGGAGAACTGCAGTCACTGAACTGGGAAGTCTAAACTCAATTAGAGTAATTTGATCTCCAGATAGTAGGGGCCAAGTTATAGCACTCAACAACAAAAGCAAGGTGGGCATGGTAATGGCTGCAGAGCCATAGAAGCAATCAGAACAACCAAATTCCACAGACCTGAGATATTGGCTAGTTGATCGTGGTTTCCCTACAGTGAAATACATAGGAAGAATATTAAATTATTACTTGATTTGTATAAGCAATAAAGTCTTAAATCAAGTAAGCAAAAGTCTAAACAGAATCATAAAAGCAGAGTGTCATGGTCCCTAATCTCCCAGACTTGAGCCAGTTTACAGACACAGAATGCTTTGAATTAAGGAGGCTGGTTTCTTTTCAGGCTGCCAATTTATATTGTGAATCTTTCTCTCAGCCTTTCCTAAAGGGACCTACAGCCTTAGGGTTAACTGTGCATCGGGGAAAAGGAAATAAGCTCATTTTCAGGAACAACTGGATGCTGGCTATCAACTGACAGTAAATCCTGGAGACCAAAAGCATCGCTGTGACTCAGAGTAGGGGTTATGGAGGTCAGATGATCAGTTGAGTTTTATCTAGGTCCATCTCACAACGGGCCCAGTGGTTCCCACACCCATCTTGTAATTTCCACAGTTCTGGAGCCTAATTGGAATAAATAAATTCAGTAGCTAAAAGAAGATCCACACTGATTCTCTGACTGTGCGATGAGGACAATTATTTTAGGAAAGATTAAGCGGAAGCCACCAGAGGTGTCTCTATCTAGGAAAATAGTAAAGTCCAAAGAAACTGAATTCCTGGAGAAATTTAAGAGATTAACACCATGATCAAGGAGTTGAGAAAAACTGAGGTGAGACCTCCCATCACACCCCATTCATCTCACCTACTGGCCTGTGCAGAAGACAGATGGCTTTGGAGTAAGGACAGGGATTGCTATAGACTTAACCAGGTGATCATTCCAATTGCAGCTGTGGTAACAGATTGATTTCATTACATGAGCAAATGAACACATCCCTGGTACCATTTATGCAGCTATTTATCTAGAAAATGTTTTTTTCTCAATACCTTTTATTAAAGACTAACAGAAGCAGTTTACTTTCAGCTGGCAAGGCTAGCAAATCACATTTACTGTCTGCTCCCAGAGGTTTATAAACCCTCTGGTTCTATGTCATAATTCTGTTCACCAACAACTTTATCAGATTTCCCATCCACAAGATGCCACACTGGTCCATTATATTGATGTCATTGTGCTGACTGCACCTAGTGAGTAAGAACTAGAAACTATTCTACACTGATTAGTAAGGTATGTGCTAGTCAGAGTATGGGAAATAAATCTGATGAAAACTCAAGAATTCTACTTCAGTGAAATTTGTAGAAATCATGTAGTATATTCCATGCACAAGAAGCTTTTTAGGTGAAAGATAACTGGCTACATCCAGCCTTTTCTACCACCAAAAAGAGGCACAGTACCTAAGAAAACTTTGGGTTTTAGAGGTAACTTATTCCTGTCCTGAAGGTGTCGTTTCATTTCAACTACCCCATGACTTGAAACGTTGCTGTTTTTGAGTGGAGCTCAATGCAGGAGATATAAAAGATGTGAGTTTGATCCATTGGTCTGGGAGATGCCCTGCAGGAGGGCATGGCAACCCACTCCAGTATTCTTGCCTGGAGAATCCTATGGACAGAGGAGCCTGGTGGGCTAAGGTCCATAGAGTCGCAAAAGTCAGACATGACTAAAGCAACAAAGTGTGCATGCACAGAACAAGAGAGGACTCTTACCAGGTCCAGGCTGCTGAACAATCTACTTCCCATCTTGGGCCAAGAGATCCAGCAGATCAAGTGGTGCTTGAAGTGTCATGGAGGTAAGGCTGTTTTTTACACTTTGAAAGGCCCCTCCAATTGCATCCCAGTCCAGGCCCTTAGGATTTTAGAAAAAAAGCCTACTATCCTCCATAAATAGCTATTTTTGAGAAAAAACTCCTGGGCTGCTGCTGAGCTTTAGTGGAGACTGAATGCTGCACCATGGGCCACCGAGTTACCATGTGACCTGGACTGCTCACCATGAACTGAGTGTTGTCTGATGCCCCAAGCCATAAGGTTGGGCATGCACATCAGTGCTCCCTCATCTAATGGGAGTGATTTGTATGTGATTGAGACTGGTAAGGCCCTGAAGGCACAAGTGAATAGATAAAGTGGTCCAAATACCTGCAGTGCCAATCTCTGTTCACTCCTGCCTTCTCTCCCTGACCCAGCACTTAAGGCCTCATGGGAAGCTCCCCATGGTCAGTCAACAGAGGAGGAAAAGACTCAGGCCTGGTTTACAGATAGGTTTGTGTGCTATGCAAGGACCACTTGGAAGTGGACAGCTGCTGTGCCACTGCCCCTTTATGGGATGTCCCTGAAAGGCAGTGTGGAGGGAAAGTCCTTTCAGTGGACAGAGAATTGAGCACAAGACCTAGTTATTCATTTTACTGGGGAAAAGAAATGGACATACATGTGATTACATACTGAGTCACATACCATGACCAAAAGGGTCAATGGTCAGGGACTTGGAAGGAGCACATCTGGAAAACTGGTAACAAGAGTATTTGGGTAAGAGACATGCAACTATGTCCCTCTAAGTGGACAAAAAACATGAATATATTTGTGTCCCACATGAATGCTCAGCAAAGCTTGATAGGATTTTAATAATCAGGTGGATAGATGCCAGTCAGCTCTTTCCCCAGCCACCCTGTCATTACCCAGTGGTCTCATGGACAAAGTGGTCTTGATGGCAAAGATGGAGGTGAGGCATGGGCCCAGAAACATGGACTTCTGTTGACTGTCTATGGACACAGCTGAGTTCCAATCTGTCAGCAGCGCAGACCAACATCAAGTCCATGATATGACACAATTTACAGGGCTGCTCATCCAGCCACCTGGTGGCAGGTTGATTACAGTGAATTATTTCCATCATAGAAGGGCAGTATTTAGTTTTCTATAACAGATGGTTAATCTGGATGTGTGTGTGTGTGTGTGTGTGTGTGTGTGTGTGTGTTTCATCCCCTGCATGCAGTGCTTCTGACAACGCTACTACCCATGAATTAAAAAATAATAATAACTTATCTGTCCCTAAAAGAGACAGAAAAGGAAAACACCACGTGGAAAAGAGAGAGAAGCCCACGTGAAGATGGAGGCAGAGATTATGGTGATGTGGCCCCAAGTAGAGGAATGCCTAGAACCACAAGAACCGGAAGAAGGAAGGTAAGACTCCTCCAAAGTGGTTTTGGAGGAAACCCAACCCTGCTTCCACTTTTACTTTGGCACCTCTGTCCTCCAAATTTCTATTATCTTAAGTAAAAAAAGAAAATGACTTAACATTCATCTTGATACTCCACACAGCATTGCTTGTCATCAAGGATTGCACTTCACAGCAAATGGAATGCAGCAATGGGCTCGTGCTCATGGAATCCACCGATGTTGCCAGCCTCCCCACTATCCTGAGGTAGCTGGTGTGGTAGAATGGCAGAGTGGCTTATTGAAGACTTAAGTATTGTACCAGTTAAGTGGCATTACTCTGCAGGGCTGGGGCAATCTTCTCCAGAAGACTATATGCTCTGAATTAGCATCCAATATAAGGAACTGTGTCTCTCATCACCAGGAGTTATAGGTATAGAATCAGGGAAAATGGGAATGACATCACTATTACCACTAATGACCAATTAGCAAAATTTGTTCCTCCTTTTTTTGCAAATGTATTCTTTACCAGTCCAGCCCAGAGATCTCAGATGCAAAGGGAGTTATGCTTCGGCAAGGAAACACAATGAACGGTTCCACTGCACTGCAAGTTAAAATAGTTATCTGGCCACTTTGGAATCCTCATAACTTTCAAAAGGCAAAGAAGTGAGCTTTTCTTCATGCTAGAGTAATTGATCCTAACTACCAAAGGGGATTGGACTACTGCTCCACAGTGGAGGTGAAGGAGTACATTTGGAATACAGATCCCTCAGCGTCTTTCTCTCTGAATAAGGTTAATGGAAAATTGTTACAATTCAATTCAGGCAGAACTACTAAAGACTTACACCCTTTAAGAATGGAAATGTGATTACCAGATAAAGTGCAGTGACCAGCTGAGGGGCTTGTAGAGTGAAAGCAGAAGATGTACAGAGCAAATAGGGGAAGAAGGTAGTTACAAATCCTACCACAGGGCCAGTTACAAAAATGAGGACTTTTGCCGTGCATGTGTCCTCATTTTGTTATGAATATGTGTTCAGTCGCTCAGTCATGTCCAACCCTTTGTTTGCTACTCTGTAGATTGTACCCTACCAGACTTCTCTGTCCATGGAATTTCCACGGGGTCTCAAAGAGTCGTGCATCACTGAGCGACTAACACTAACTAACACTAACTGGCTCCAGGTGCCATTTCCTAACCCATGGGATCTTCCAGACCCAGGGATCAAACCCAAGTCTCTTGTGTCTCCTGCTTTGGCTGGCAAATTCTTTACCATTGTGCTACCTGGGAAGTTCTTTTGTTATGAATATATTTGTATGTAAATATCTTTGTTTTCTTCACTCTGGTATTCCTTAATATGTACCATAAGACATCATGTGAGTATTGCTAAACAGGACTCATGTTCCTCACTTCTTCTAGGGGAGGGGCTAGCATCTGTTCTGTTGTATACAAGAAAGTTACATCATAACAATCAGAGCCACAACTTGGTTATTGTCTTATTTGGAGATTAATTATATTTAAGGAGATGTATAATGGTGCCAAGTTGACTAGAGGTGCACTTGTGAGAGTTAACTTTCTGTGTCAGTTCGATTGTGCCATGGGGTGTCCAGATCTTTGATTAAAATATTTTTTCTGAAAATAGCAATAAAATTCTAAATATCTGTTAGGGAAATTAAATAAATAGTCTTGCTTAGGCTTCAGAGACAAAGCAGAGCAGGCCTCTGACCTTGCTTCTAACCTGCATGGACACCGCCCTGACGATGAGTGATGGCCTGCTGTGAATGCAAGACCTGCAGCACCACAGATAAGATGGGAGTCAGTAGGTGCCTAATATACTACAGGAGATCACTGGAAAAATAACTCCAAAAAAAGAATGAAGGGATGGAGCCAAAGCAAAAACAATACCTAGTTGTGGATGTGAGTGGCGATAGAAGCAAGGTCTGATGCTGTAAACAGCAACAGTGAATAGAAACCTAGAATGTTAGATCCACAAATCAAGGCAAATTGGAAGTGGTCAAACAGGAGATGGCAAGAGTGAACATCGACATTCTAGGAATTAAAGAATTAAAATAGACTGGAATGGGTGAATTTAACTCAGGTGACTATTACATCTACTACTGTAGGCAGGAATCCCTTAGAATAAAAAGAGTAGCCATCATGGTAAACAAAAGAGTCCCAAATGCAGTACTTGGATGCAATCACAAAAACGACAGAATGATCTCTGTTCATTTCCAAGGCAAACCATTCAATATCACAGTAATCCAAGTCTGTGCCCCAACCAGTAATGCTGAAGAAGCTGAAGTTGAATGATTCTATGAAGACCTACAAGACCTTTTAGAACTATCACCCAATAAAGATGTCATTTTCATTATAGGGGCCTGAATTCAAAAGTAGGAAGTCAAGAAACACCTGTGGTAACAGGCAAATTTGGCCTTGGAATATGGAATGAAGCAGGGCAAAGGCTAATAGAGTTTTGCCTAGAGAACTGATCATAACACTGATCATAACAAATAACCTCTTCCAACAACACAAGAGAAGACTCTTCACATGGACATCACCAGATAGTCAACACCTAAATCAGGTTGATTATATTTTTTTTGCAACCAAAGATGGAAAAGCTCTATACAGTCAGCAAAAACAAGACTGGGAGTTGACTGTGGCTCAGATCATGAACTCCTTATGGCCAAATTCAGACTTAAATTGAAGTAGGGAAAACCACTAGGCCAGTAAGGTATGACCTCAATCAAATCCCTTACAATTATACAGTGGAAGTGAGAAATAGATTTAAGGGACTAGATCTTGTAGATAGAGTACCTGATGAACTATGGACTGAGGTTCATGACATTGCACAGGAGACAGGGATCAAGACCATCCCCATGGAAAAGAAACACAAACAAAGCAAAATGGCTGTCTGGGGAGGCCTTACAAATAGCTGTGAAAAGAAGAAAGTGAAAAGCAAAGGAAAAAAGGAAAGATATAAGCATCTGAATGCAGAGTTCCAAAGAAAATCAAGGAGAGATAAGAAAGCCTTCCTCAGTAATCAGTGCAAATTAATAGAGGAAAACAACAGAATGGGAAAGACTAAAGATATCTTCAAGAAAACTAGAGATACCAAGGGAACATTTCATGTGAAGATGGGCTCGATAAAGGACAGAAATGGTATGGACCTAACAGAAGCAGAAGATATTAAGAAGAGGTGGCAAGAATACACAGAAGAATTGTACAAAACAGGATCTTCATGACCCAGATAATCACGATGGAGTGATCACTCACCTAGAGCCAGACATCCTGGAATGTGAAGTCAAGTGGGCCTTAGAAAACATCGCTATGAACAAAACTAGTGGGAGTAATGGAATTCCAGTTGAGCTCTTTCAAATCCTAAAAGATGATGCGGTGAAAGTGCTGCACTCAATATGCCAGCAAACTTGGAAAACTCTGCAGTGGCCACAGGACTGGAAAAGGTCAGTTTTCATTCATTCCAATCCCAAAGAAAGGCAGGGCGAAAGAATGCTCAAACTACTGCAGAATTGCACTCATCTCACATGCTAGTAAAATACTGCTCAAAATTCTCCAGGCCAGGCTTCAGGAATACGTGAACCGTGAATTTCCAGATGTGCAAGCTGGTTTTAGAAAAGGCACAGGAACCAGAGATCAAATTGCCAACATCCACTGGATAATGGAAAAAGCAAGAGAGTTCCAGAAAAACATCTATTTCTGCTTTATTGAATATGCCAAAGCCTTTGACTGTGTGAATCACAACGAACTGTGGAAGATTCTGAAAGAGATGAGAATACCAGACCACCTGATCTGCTCTTGAGAAACCTATATGCAAGTCAGGAAGCAATAGTTAAAACTGGACATGGAACAACACACTGGTTTCAAATAGAAAAAGGAGTATGTCAAGGCTGTATATTGTCACCTGGCTTTTTTCTTTTTTAATTTATTTTACTTTACAATATTCAGGATTGGGATCACCCTGCTTATTTAACTTATATGCAGAGTACATCATGAGAAAAGCTGGGCTGGAAGAAGCACAAGCTGGAATCAAGATTGCCAGGAGAAATATCAATAATCTCAGATATACAGCTGATACCACCCTTATGGCAGAAAGTGAAGAGGAACTCAATAGCCTCTTGATGAAAGTGAAAGTGGAGAGTGAAAAAGTTGTTTTAAAGCTCAACATTCAGAAAACGAAGATCATGGCATTTGGTCCCATCACTTCATGGGAAATAGATGAGAAAACAGTGGAAACAATTTCAGACTTTAATTTTCAGGGCTCCAAAATCACTGCAGATGGTGACTGCAACCATGAAATTAAAAGATGCTTACTCCTTGGAAGAAAAGTTATGACCAACCTAGACAGCATATTGAAAAGCAGAGACATTACTTTGCCAACAAAGGTCCATCTAATTAAGGCTATGGTTTTTCCAACAGTCATGTATGGATGTGAGATTTGGACTGTGAAGAAAGCTGAGCACCGAAGAATTGATGCTTTTCAACTGTGGTGCTGGAGAAGACTCTTGAGAGTCCCTTGGACTGCAAGAGATCCCACCAGTCCATTCTGAAGGAGATCAACCCTGGGATTTCTTTGGAAGAAATCTACTCATGCGAATAGTTGACTCATTGGAAAAGACTGATGCTGGGAGGGATTGGGGGCTGGAGGAGAAGGGGACGACAGAAGATGAGATGGCTGGATGGCATCACTTATGTACTGGATGTGAGTCTGAGTGAACTCCGGAAGTTGGTGATGGACAGGGAGGCCTGGCCTGCTGCAATTCATGGGGTCGCAAAGAGTCAGACACGACTGAGCAACTGAACTGAACTGAACTGAACTGAATTATTCTCTAAGAATGAATTTTAAAAAAATGTTTGAAATAATGTTAAAAATGATATGAGATGACAGACTATGAAAAATTAACAAAATAATGCTGCTAAAAATTTAAAAAATGTAAATTAATATTTGAAAGTACTATGTTTGATTTGATTGTACCATATTAGAAGCCGTTTTACTATAACTATGAAAATAAGTCATTGTACTATGTTAGAAGTATGAAGTTATCTGTGATACATTTTTTGATAACTGTAGGAGTGGCTTGTAATTTTTTAAAGCAACTCAGACTAATTTCAACTACTTTGTCAATTCAGTTGTAACACTACTTAAGATAGGTACTCCTTTTCTATATCTTAGTCTTGGACAGCCATTGCTTTATGCTATTGTGAGGTTTTCAAAATGTTAGCGAGGGTTTCCTGATTCCTTTATTATCATCAATGAAATGGTTTACAACTTAATCAAAAGTCACTTGGGTATCACACAGTTTTAAAAATGTATGAAATAAATAATTTATAGACATAAAAATTTAGATGAAGTATAATAATTATATCATTATCATCTAACGTCAGAATAAATTGCCAAAGATCAACTAATAGTGTCATAAAAGTTACTACCCATTTGACCACTTGTTTCATGTGCTTATAAAATGTGTTATTTCAGATTAGTTTACACACAATGATCAATGCAATCTAGGAGAAGAGAATTAAAAACAACTGCTTGTAAAATAATTTATAAAATTTTATGTAAGTAGATTCTGGAGCTAAGCAATTTTAGTTTCAACAAACACTGTGATTAAGACCTACAGATAAATTATAGTCAATTAAGCAAGGTATTAAACATGTATATAGGTTTTATTAAAAATGTTATTACTAGATTTTTTTCAATATCATTGCAACTCATGTGGTGTGTAAACTATTCTGAGTCAGGATTTATGTGATTTTAATTTATATACATAAAACAGTTAATAATATTCAACAGTAATCCTTATTGTGAAATTGTTAAAATACTATTTTTTCTCATAACATNACAAAACAAAACACCATAATTGCCCAAGTTAATAAGTAATGCTTACAAAGTGTACAAGAAAACGAAGAGTAACAAGAACAACTTCAGCAGCCATGCAGCCAGGCCAGAGGACTGTGATAAACAGGGTCACCCACAGTTGAGGGATGTGTCAATAGGCTGAGATTGTACATTATTATTACTGAAGGACTGTGCCTTCCATCTACTACTTTACTTCTCTGCCTTCTGCTGACAATCTTTTCTCTGTTCTGTTTCCACATATCACTTTTATTTGATTATTTCTATCTTGGACTCAAGATCCCAAAAAGAGACTACCTAGTTGGGTCCAGTTTTCAGTAAGCAGTAAACTTCAGGATGGAGTCCTCCCAGGTGTCAAACTAAATACTGCGTCTTAGTCAAGTGCTGATCTTCCATGTAATCAGTTGTGATCTTCACTTTGGAATAATGTGGGACACCTCTGAAAGAGGATCTAGGTGGACCAGTGGATAGAACCTCTTAGGCTTTACTGAAAGGGCCCAGGCAAATGATGAGCACCTTGAAGAGCTTCTTCAATACAAGCATGATATTTTATATATATGATAGTGTCCAGCCTGTTGCACATGTATTGATGAGTCCCCTTCTGCATTTTATTTATATTGTAATGAAACATAGTATATTTGGCTGAAGAATTGATGCTTTTGAACTGTGGTGTTGGAGAAGACTCTTGAGAGTCCCTTGGACTGCAAGGAGATCCAACCAGTCCATTCTAAAAGAGATCAGCTGTGGGTATTCTGTTGATGGACTGATGCTAAAGCTGAAACTCCAATACTTTGGCCACCTCATGTGAAGAGTTGACTCATTGGAAAAGCCTCTGATGCTGGGAGGGATTGGGGGCAGGAGTAGAAGGGGACGACAGAGGATGAGATGGCTGGATGGCATCACTGACTCAATGGACATGGGTTTGGGTGAACTTCAGGAGTTGGTGATGGACAGGGAGGCCTGGCGTGGTACGATTCATGGGGTTGCAAAGAGTCGGACACAACTGAACAACTGAACTGAACTGATGTAATATATAATTCAGAGAAAGATCTAAGAATTGGGAGAGAGCAATCAGGCAATGCAGCCTTCAGTAATAGTATTAATAATGATAAAAGAAGGTTTTGAAGAATTGCAAAGGTCAGAGAGTGATTTTTATATATAAATATATGGGAAAAAATTATGCTAGCATGTGTGACATGATTCTTATAGGCAATTACATTATCTCTTCAGGTTAAAAAAAGATAACCCTTATGAGAAGAAGACTTTTTTGTAAATACTTCATAGACAAAGAAAAAATAGGAACCTGAAGAAACCCACAACTGAGGATCATTCCAAGGTCTCTTGTTTTTGCATCTTCTCTAAAGACTTAAAGTTTTCTTCTCCTTTTAGTCCAAAAATAGATATTGGAAAGGGTTGTGGCAATCCATCCAGTACTGTGGCAAGAGGTAATAAGTTCACATGACTTGAGAATGGACAGGATCTGGCTGCAGGAGTAAGGATTGTTGGTCAGAAGAAATAGGACAGGCAGCACTCCAGGAAAAAGGACTGATTTTATAGAATGGAAGCAAATGAGGAGATAGAAACAAAATGAGTAGGAGTGAACAGAGCATAGTCAAAATCTGAATTTGTGAAAGTAAGCTATGGTTGTTTATTTCGTCCTTAAGTGATGTGTGTCATCCTTATTCTGCATGATTTGGATTTCTTGTCTGAAATATTAAACAAAGGTACACTTAGGTGTTGTGTGTATCTATACTATATGTGTGTGTATCTTGGACTAACATTAAAAAGGAACTATTTCTCTCTTCCTTCCAGTAGTGGTAGGCAGTAGAGATCACTTACTTGGGGCAAAATAAGTTATCAGAGCTCCATCATATAAACTTGACTGGAGAAATGAAAATAGATGATAATGCAGCTTCATGCTTACTGGAACTGATAATCCAATTAGAAAAGAGTGCATCACGCAGGTAACATATGCACACATAGGTGTAAATAAAGCTACTACTTTAAAATGAGTGCATTTGTAGAAAGTATGGTCTTTCAATTTTTACTTGTAAAAGAAAAAATATTCTCCTTTTGTTACTTGTATTATGTATATAAACCTCCTTATCTTAGCTACCTTGATATATCTTAATCAGACACTCTAAGAAATGCCTCATTTGAAAACTACAGAATTTATGAATTGGATCAGAACTAAAGCTTATAGTTCAGTTCATGTCTGAAGTGACCTAAAACAACTGTATTTTCATCACGAATTCCTTACCTTTCATGTCTGAAATTGCATCCCTAAAACACATTTTTTTCCTTTAAAGCTTAAATATGAGAAGTTCTGTTTATTAAGTATATGTCTTTTAAAACAAACATCATCATTATCTGTTAGGATTGAAAACTATGTTGACAAATGAAACAACATCAAATAAACTCCTTGACCATGCAGCCCTGGAAAAGCATGAAAAGGAACACATGGCTAATATACTCCCTTAGCAGGTATTTTAATTTGTGAGATGTACAAACTTTTTTCTAAAAAGCACAAATATAAAATATTTGGATGACATATACTCTTATAAAAGCAAAAAGGTTTTATCATCCCATTATTTGTATTGTTGATATTTAAGATAATTGATAAGCTGCCTGTGTCACAGCTTATTGTGCCTGTGACACAATCAAAAACTTAAATATGAATCCTGATTGCTTTCATTTACCAGGTTCATATGATTGGATGAATTAGGAGAGTGAACACAGTGATCACGCCAAGCCCAGAGCCAAAGAAAAATTTGAGCCTGAAAATCTGGCTTAGTTTTAAACTGAGGTCTATTCATTGACAATGAAGCATTTGTAGTATGGAAAAAAAAAAAATAGAAAAATGTACCTTTTAGCCTGTAAATAGCATAAGACTCAAAACATTTCCCAGTTTTTCCGCGCTTAACAGTTTTATTACTTCCAGAGCAACCCAATATATGATACATAAAATAAGAATATTTTTCTCTATTACAGCAGTTAGTTTTGATGACTGTTCTCTGTCATAGTTATACTTAATTTTCTTCCACTCCAGTAAAAGTCCTTTGATGCTTTACAGATGATGTATGTATAGTCTCCTTCTCTTCAAATACCTAATTCTTGTGTGTAAAAATACTGATTTAAAAAGAAATTTGTTAAATACATTTATAGCAGAGCTTTAAACCTTTTTAAAAAATTATGACCATTAGATAAAGCAGATTTTTAGTGTAGTCTTTTTAGTTTAATGAGACATTTGAAAATAACATAGTTTGTGGAACCAAGCATCTTAACAATATTAAACATAAAATTTTCAATCTATTCATGGCCTTGTTTTGTGGAAATAATTTATCTACACCCTGTAGACAATACAAAAAAAAAAATTCTCTGGGGCAATGGCAACATCACACATGAAACTCCTAGAGCGCACAGCAAAAACAGTAGTAAACACGGATCAGCAAAGACTATATCTACACATGTAACTTGAAGCAAAAGTTTGAGACATCTAGACAATCAGAAAAGGCTTTTATTTTTCTAAAAATGTCAGGTACCAAGGGTAGGAGTAAAATTTCTCTTGAATTAACCTTTACACATACCATCAATTGTCCCTAGAAAACATTGCCAGGCTTAGAAAATAGATCTTTAAAAATACCATTTTTCATATCTGGAAAAATTTGATTGCATTTCTGAATGTGCATATTTTGCAATAATGATATGCTTTACATAAAGAGGGGGAAAATGACTGCAGATCTACAAGACATTTAAGGACTGTTCAAACCAGCACATCTTTTTAGATAAGTTTTAAAGATGAAACTTTTGAAATTTTTGCTATTAAAGGAAATCATAATTTGATTCTTGATTTCCCCTAGCTTACTCAATAGCATTGCTTACATATTGTCAAGATGAAATTCTGTGTAACAAGAAATATTTAAGCCAAAAAAATCTCTCTACTAACACAGTTGATTTGGCAAGTACATGGCCTGAATAAAAAGGAACATTTAAAAATGCTAAATCTTTGTTATTTCCAACACTTAAATATTTCTAGAGTGCTATTTGAGAAAAAAATAGAAAATGTTGTCAGTAATGTATTTGCTAAATAAATATTTATATTCCTCAGAAACATATGACATCAAAATTAAACATTTTGTTTGACAGAAAAGAAATAGAAATTTTGGCAACTATGAGTATTTACTCCTTGTAAGCATCCACATTTTACAACTTCAAATCATTTTTATTTTCACCCAAACAAAATAAAGTGGATTTGGTCTTTATTTATGGGAGTCCGAGTGGGGAAGCTCTGGCATCCTTTACTTAATGCGCAGTTTTTACCTTCAACCACGCTTATGACTAGACTTCCATTATTCCATGACCCTCTATTATAACAAAAATGTTATTGGATTTTAAATGAACAACTCTGTAATGTAAAACTGTGCTCAATCCTTTCTTCCACTTGAGTTAGCACAGGGCAAGAAAGAAGTCATAACTCCAGACATACTACATCTGTAGGAGAATTTGTACCAGGCAACGATCTTGGTTTTGTTCAAAGTAAGGGGCCATCATTTGATAAGTGATAATTTACTGGATCAAAATAAAGAGTTTGAGATGTATAGTATGTACCCAGGTTACCTTGTTTTCAGATTCAATCGGACCCACATTGTATGCAGTTTACTTTCCTAGTCAAGAAAAAGAAATTACTGTAACTAGTAAGAGCCATTATTATCCTTTAATCAAAACCAGAGAAAGACACCACAAGAAAATATAACTACAGAACAATATTTCTTATAAATATAAACATAAAAATTTTCCATAAAATACTAACGAAGCAAATCCAGCAACATATAAATGCAATTATACAAAATGATCAAGCAGGATATATTCTAGAATGCAAGGTTGGTAGAACATCCAAAACTCACTTATGCTAGTGTAGCGCATCAACAGAATAGAAAACAAAAAACACACAGCCATCTTATCAGACACAAAAACAGCATTTGACAAAAACCCAAGACCCATTCATGATAAAAACATGTTAACAAATTAGGAATAAAAGGGAACTTCTTTAACTGGATTTACCAAAAAATATATATCTCAAAGACTCAAAGCTAACATTATATTTATTGATGAAATGCTGGATCTTTCTCCTTAAAACTAGAAACAAAAAAAAAGGATATATTCTCTCTCTACTTTGACACATTATGTTGGAAGTTCTAACAAGGGCAATTTAAGAAAAAAAAGAATTAAAATATTCATTTGTAAAGAAAAAGAAAATTTGTTTCTAGTTGCAGATGACATGTTTGTTTATACAGAAAATTCTAAAAAAGCCAATAAAAATGAAAATTCATACCACTAAATGGGTGAAAATATTTGAAAGTAATATATCTGAAGAGATACTTGTCTCAAAAATATATAAAGAACTCATATA
>SJYQ01006650.1:83102-98228 GCA_006410935.1 Redunca redunca
TCTAATACTTATGTGAACTAAAAAATATATATATATAATACCCACATACATACCATTGAATAATGAGGAAACTATGGAAAAATCAAGGTTTATTTAAACTATACAAATATTATTAACTAACATGATTATAGGCAGATGCTTTACTGTCTTAGAAGGAAAGTTATGACCAACCTAGAAAGCATATTAAAAAGAAGAGACACTACTTTGCCAACAAAGGTCCGTCTAGTCAAGGCTATGGTTTTCCCAGTAGTCATCTATGGATGTGAGAGTTGGACTGTGAAGAAACCTGAGCCCCAAAGAATTGATGCTTTTGAACTGTGGTGTTGGAGAAGACTCTTGAGAGTCCCTTGGACTGCAAGGAGATCCAACCAGTCCATTCTAAAGGAAATCAGCCCTGGGTGTTCTTTGGAAGGAATGATGCTAAAGCTGAAACTCCAGTACTTTGGCCACCTCATGCGAAGAGCTGACTCACTGGAAAAGACTCTGATACTGGGAGGGATTGGGGGCAAAAGGAAAAGGGGACGACAGAGGATGAGATGGCTGGATGGCATCACCAACTCGATGGAGGTGGGTTTGGGTGAACTCTGGAAGTTGGTGATGAACAGAGAGGCTTGGCATGCTGCACTTCATGAGGTCACAAAGAGTCGGACATGACTGAGTGACTGAACTGAACTGAACTTACTGTCTGAGCCACCAGAGAAGTCCAGAAGCAAAATAGAAAATGCAGTTGCATTTTTTCAAAAGCAATAAATAATTTAAAAGATATCCATTAAAACTACAACCAGTTTGTTCAGATCCTGAGTATTCTTAATGCATTTAATCATGCTATTGTATTTTATGTAGACATTAAAAAATCTTGTACAAAAGAACATTTAACCATATGAGATAATATTTGAGATGGTGACTTTTAAAGCAGGTTATAATATATTTTACTTTATGATTGCTTTGGTGCAAATGTAAAANTCAAATAAACAAGATCTATGAACTTACTCAGAACAAATAAATTGTACTCAAGAGGAAGTATACTGTAATTATATGAAAACACTAGCTTTTGCCACAATATATAACAAGACTATGTTGTTATAATTAATCGATAGCTCATGAATTCCATAGCCTCTAAATACATCAAAAGAGGACATGGTGTGACAGATTTTTATATAGCACTTGCTTATTGATAGGGTTAGTTTTATATGCAACATACCATGATGAGTATTGAGAATGTATCACAAGAAATGGTTCTTAATGAGAATTTATCCACAGTTTGAAATAACACACAGACATACACTCACACACAAATGGTAGCTTTCAGTACAGTGTGATAACAGTTCAGTTCAGCTCAGTTGCTCAGTCATGTCCAAATCTTTGCGACTCCGTGAACCACAGCATGCCAGGCCTCTCTGCCCATCACCAACTCCTGGAGTTTATCCAAACTCATATCCATTGAGTCGATGATGCCATCTAACCATCTCATCCTCTGTCTTTCAATCTTTTCCAACATCAGGCTCCCTTCAAATGAGTCAGCTCTTTGAATCCAATGGTCAAAATTCTGGAGTTTCAGCTTCAACATCAGTCCTTCCAATGAATACCCAGGACTGATCTCTTTTAGGATAGACTGGTTGGATCTCCTTGTAGTCCAAGGGACATAGTGTGATAACATGGGCACACAATTGAAGATATAGAAGACTTGATATTCTTTACTAAATTGTAAAGATTCTTTTTCTTACAAAAACATCCAGTTTGTTATAGTCAAAAATGTTTATTTTCAAATTATGTAGAAATGTTGAGGTCATTTATATCAAAGCATGAATTTGGAATTCCATGTTGGTATCAATTAAACTGGGGGATTACATGAGCTTGGAAAATTTGGAATCATCCACACTGCAAAAGACAGTTTAAATGGGAGAATAAGTTCTGTGCATTATTTCACATAAGGAATAGAAATCAATGCAAGTGATTTAAACAGAATGATTTTAAAATATTGCTGTTTTGGAACGAGTTCCAAGTCAGTGGTGAAAGACATCTGCAGGACCTGAGGCTAAAGTAAGAGAGAGAGAGCAGTTAGGATGCCCTTGCATCTGGGAATAGATTGGAAAAAAAATAAAGACACAGAAGAGAAGCAATGAATAAAGGAAAAGCCCACAGCTTGGAATCCAAGGAAATGGTCAGGGAAAAGAAAGAGAGAAGGATTCCCTGGTGGGAAAGGATGATGGTGATCCTGATGCTGGGAATAATTGAAGGCAGGAGGAGAAAGGGACGACAGAGGATGAGATGGTTGGATGGTATCACCAACTGAATGGACCTGAGTTTGGGTAAAATCTGGGAGTTGGTGATGGACAGGGAGGCCTGGCATGCTGCGGTCCATGGCGTTGCAAAGAGTCAGACATGACTGAGCGACTGAACTGAACTGACACTGAGAAAAAAACAAACAGATAGAAAGCTTCTCATTTCTTTATTCACTAAAAATATATTTATAGAGCACCTCTCATGCATAGGCCGCTTTTCTGGCCTCTGGTGACACTGAATGGAAGATAACTTATAATCTCATGAAGTTTATTAAATTAATGGTGAGGAAAGTTTATAATATAAATAAACAAACCGGAGGACAGAATATGATCAAGGACCTAGATCCCCTTCAAAAAAGAGTGAGGACCGGAAATGTGCAAATAAGGAGGAAGATTTATGTAAAATAGAACACTCAGAGAAAGCCTCTAAATCTCTTAATCAGAGATAAGTCAAATGGACAAACTGGGAAAATGGACCAAAGGACAAAATTTCAAGGCAAAGGGAGCAGCAGTGGTATGACAAGAGGATAGCTGGAGTGTTTAAAGAACAGCAAAGATGCCACAGAGCTGGCTTTCAGTGAAGGGGGTATGTACAGCTGCTGAACTGAGACACTGAGAATGTCTAGCAAATTTCACATGTCTCATCACTGCAAGAACTGTAGCCTTTTCCCTGAGGTAGATAGGAAGTTTTGGAAGATTTTAGGCATGAGTGATATGACAGCAACTTGTTGACTTGAAAAGCAACTCTCTAACCTCCTGGGGTAAGAGTGTGGACTGGGAGCTGTGGCTTATGGAAGGAAGCAGAGATACATATCAAGAGATAGAGTAAAGATCCACAAAAAAACCCAAGGGAAAGATAACAGTGTTATGTGTGGTCTCAATGAAAATGATGTGAAAATTCTAACGATATTTTTGAAAAGACAAAAAGTAGATGATGGTGTTTCAGAAAGAGAGGGAAATAATTTACAAAGTGCTAAAATGAATACTTTAATTTGTTATTTTATGTGGCATTCCAGAGGCCAATATTTTCCGAAGAATACAGGCACAAAAGCCCCATGTGTATAAGTTGAGAGTAGTTAAGAATTTGTATTAGATGACTTGTATGTTCTTTGTCTAGTTCTATGAGACTGTTTCTAAACCTCATTCTGGAGTATATAGCTCTGTTACCACACTGCTTAGGATAAATATTTTGTTTATTTTGTTAGATTCTAATTAGCTTTGTATCATTTTCAAATTGAAGGAACAAAGGAAGGACAGAAGGGAGGAAAGAAGAAAGAAGAAAGATGTATAAAGTGTTACAGAGGCAAGAGGACACAAGAATGGGTGGAATATTATTAACATCATAGTTGATCAGCTCTTTTCTATGAGTCTTAAGGGCCAGGTGCCAGTTGACAAGCCTCAGGGGACTTGGCTAACTGCTGAAGAGGCACAACACGATAAGCCTATGTCCCCAAGCAAGCAGTCTAAGGAGATGGCATCTAAGGCAGCCGCAGTGTAGTCAGTTCAAGAGGAAGGAGCTTACTCCAAGAATGCAGGACGGTGGGAGAGAACAAACTTATGAAACCATCCCAGACAGGAGTGACAAGATGGTGAAACTGACTTCGGGATTTGTAGAAATCCCCCAACAGATGCTTGACAATAGCAGGCAAGAGTGCTGGAGTGTAAAAGGAACTTCCTTTTCTTCCCAACAGCTTCTAGATTTGGCACTTGTGATAGGCAGAATAATGGTCCCCAAAGATGCTCCTGCCTGATTCTTTTCATGGCAAAGAGATTTGACTGAAGACCATGGAAGACCTCAGGCTCTTAAGTCCAACAAGGTATGAGAACATTGTACTCAGCATTTATGTATCTCTCCAGGAACACAGGCTTCAAACTGTCCCAGTGTTCATTCTTGAAGCAAATTATATAATTCCTCTGATGACAAACATCTTCCTATGTGTCTTCTTTTTTTTCCAGAGGCACCCAGCATATATTGGTGCCCCTGTCTTTTAGTCACATGGGGTTTATGTAACTCACTACACCTCGATTTTAAGGAGTATAGATGATAGATATAGAAGTGGAGGGGCCAAGTCTAGCCAGTTAATGAGTTTGTAGGTGTTATTTCCACAATGGACAGCCAACAAGGAGGAACGGACCTGTGAACAAGGGGGAACTGTGCTCAGGAGCATAGGAGGGCAAAGAGACAGTAGGGGATGAATTCACTTTTCTTCGTGGTGAGACTGCTGTTCCCATAGGACCTATAAGGGGAGTTTCTAGAAAGTAATTAAAGATGCAGGATGCAGGATGCTTGGGGCTGGTGCATGGGGAGGACCCAGAGAGATGTTATGGGGTAGGAGGTGGGAGGGGATTCATGTTTGGGAATGCACGTACACTCGTGGTGAATTCATGTCAATGTTTGGCAAAACCAATACAGTATTGTAAAGTAAACTAAAGTTAAAATAAAAATTAAAAAAAAATAAAGAATTTTAGAACTTAAGAAAGTGTTGGAAGCTAGTTGTAGATGTTGCAGGTGCAAAGTTTACTCATGGAGAGAGAGTGAGAATAGAAAGGACCTAGACAAAATTCTGAGGAATGCACACGTTTAAAGAATGTAGAGGAGAAAGAATTCAGATATACAACCACAGAAAACGGCCATCTGAGAGGGAAAATCATAGCCAGGAAAATGGTCTGTCAAATCTTGAAGTCAACGAGTTTAAAGAAGTCATTTTTCACAGTGACAAATAACCAGTGATGTACTGATAAGTGTTGAGTGACCCACTAGGGAGGGGGAGGAGAGCCATGGTGTGAGGTGTTTGCTGATTTCTGTGCTGTAATTATTTCTGGTATGATCCATCTTCAAACTACTAGCATGGTGTCAGGGGCTCTCAAAATTCCTGAAATTTTGCAATTGGCTCTTTTGAGTAAATAAAAGCTGGCTCCTGCATATCATCCCAATTGGTTTAACTAGAATAGACCTAGGAATCCACTTGATACTAACCTTTAGTCAGTGAGACATTTTAGAGAGAGGGGAGGGGCAGAGAGAGGAATGAACTCAAAGGACTTGAGAACAGGGTCCTTTTTTTTTTTCCTCACAGAAGCATTGTTAATCATGGTGAAAGTCTACCCTGGTAGAAAGCACGTTGATGTCCTATCATACCAAAAAAATCTTCCTTTATTTTCCAGGTACTTGGAATTATACAGATTTTTTCCTATCCATTGACTAATAGATGGACAAAAAGGTTTAATTCCACAGATATATAAAAGTACAAATAGAGACAGATATCTTAGAAATAAGAATACCAAAAAATTATATCTCAAAATATAGTAATAGTATATCATGTGAAATTAACAATTAAAAAAATAGAATAAAGGCATGATTTTGTGTTTGTTTTTATCTGAAACTTTTTCACAGTTTGCACAAGGTTACTATTGTANAGAATGAAATAATGCCATTTGCAGCAACATGGAGAGACATAAGATTGTCATTGTAAATCAACTATACTCCAGTAAAAATTTTAATTAAAAAATATTAGCAAAAGTTGATAGGGAAGAAAAAGAGAGGTTCAAGAAATAAAATTACCAAGTAGCTGATAAGAGAAAAGAAATAATGATAAAAGGATGAAATACATGTCCAGGAAAAAATATTCAAAAAAATTTGTACATTTCTTTTTAAAATTAATTTATTTTAATCAGAGAATAATTACTTCACAATATTGTGATGGTTTTTGCCAAACCAACATGAATCAGCCACAAGTATACATGTGTCCCCCCATCCTGATCCCATCCTAAACCCCTGAATTTAAGGTCAAATTCAGCCTTAAATTGAAGAAAGTAGGGAAAACCACTAGACCATTCAGGTATGACCTAAATCAAATCCCTTACGATTATAAAGTGGAAGTGACAAGTGGATTCAAGGGTTTAGATCTGATAGATGAAGTGCCTGAAGAACGGTGGACAGAGGTTTGTAACACTGTACAGGAGGCAGGGATCAAGATCATCTACAATGCAAAAAGGCAAAATCGTTGTCTGAGGAGGCCTTACAAATAGCTGAGAAAGAAGAGAAGCAAAAGGCAAAAGAGAAAAGGAAAGATATACCCATTTGAATGCAGAATTCCAAAGAATAGCAGGGAGAGATAAGACAGCCTTTCTCCGTGATCAATGCAAAGAAGTAGAGGAAAATAACAGAATGGGAAAAACTAAAGATCTCTTCAAGAAAATCAGAAATACCAACGGAATATTTCATGCAAAACTGGGCACAATAAAGGTGAGAAATAGCATTGACCTATCAGGAGCAGAAGATAGTAAGGAATGGTGGCAAGAATACACAGAAAAACTATATTAAAAAGTCTTCATGACCTATATAATCACAATGTGTAATCATTCACCTAGAGCCAGACATCCTGGAATGTGAAGTCAAATGGGCTTTAGGAAGCATCACTATGAACAAAGCTAGTGGAGGAGATGGAATTCCAGTTGAGCTATTTCAAATCCTAAAAGATGATGCTGGAAAGTGCTGCACTCAATATGCCAGTATATCTGGAAAACTTGGCAGTGGCCACAGGACTGGAAAAAGTCAGTTTCATTCCAGTCCCAAAGAAGGGCAATGCAAAATAATCATCAAACTACCGCAAAATTGCACTCATCTCACATGCTAGCAAAGCAATGCTCAAAATTCTCCAAGCCAGGCTTCAACAGTACATGAACTGAAAACTTTCAGATGTTCAAGCTGGATTTAGAAAAGCCAGAGGAACCAGAGATCAAATTGCCAACATCCATTGGATCATCAAAAAAGCAAGAGAGTTCCAGAAAAATATCTACTTCTGCCTTATTGATTACACCGAAGTCTTTGACTGTATGCTAAGTCACTTCAGTCATGTCTGACTCTGTGTGACCCCATAGATGGCAGCTCACCAGGCTCCCCCATCCCTGGGATTCTCCAGGCAAGAACACTGGAGTGGGTTGCCATTTCCTTCTCCATTGCATGAAAGTGAAAAGTGAAAATGAATTCGCTCAGTTGTGTCCAACTCCTAGCGACCCCATGGACTGCAGCCCACCAGGCTCCTCCATCCATGGGATTTTCCAGGTAAGAGTACTGGAGTGGGTTGCCATTGCCTTCTCCACTTTGACTGTATAGATCACAGCAAACTGTGGGAAATTCTTCAGGAGAATTTATCACCTTACCTGCCTCCTGAGAAATCTGTATGCAGGTCAAGAAGCAACAGTTAGAACCGGACATAGAACAGACTGGCTCCAAACTGGGAAAGGAGTATGTCAAGGTTTTATATTTTCATCCTGCTTATTTAACTTATATGCAGAGTACATCACATGAAATACCAGGCTGGATTAAGCAAAAGCTGGGATCAAGATTGGCTGAAAAAATATCAATAGCCTCAGATATGCAGATGACACCACCCTTATAACAGAAAGTGAAGAGAACCTAAAGAGCCTCTTGATGAAAGTGAAAGGGGATAATGAAAAACCTGACTTAAAACAACATTCAAAAAACTAAGATCATGCCATCTGCTCCCATCAGTCCATGGCACTAGATGGAGAAACAAAGGAAATAGCGAGAAACTTTATTTGAGGGGGCTCCAAAATCACTGCAGATGGTGACTGTAGCCATAAAATTAAAAGATGCTTGCTCCTTGGAAGAAAAGCTATGACCAAACTAGACAGTACATTAAGAAGCAGAGACATTACTTTGTCGATAAAGGTCCTTCTAGTCAAAGCTCTTGTTTTTCCAATAGTCATGTTTGGATGTGACAGCTGGACTTTAGAGAAACCTGTGCACCAAGGAACTTATTTTTTTGAACTGTGATGTTGGAGGAGACGCTTGAGAGTCCCTTGCACTGAAAGGAGATCAAACTAGTCAGTCCTCAATATACTTTGGAAGAACTGATGCTGAAGCTGAAGCTCCAAAATTTCGCCACCTAATGCAAAGAATTGACTCACTGGAAAAAAAAATGATGCTGGGAAAGATTGAAGGAAGGAGGAGATGGGGACAACAGAGGATGAGATGGTTAGATGGCATCACTGATTCAATGGACATGAGTTTGAGCAAGCTCCAGGAGTTGGTGATGGACAGAAAAGCCTGGTGTGCTACAGTCCATGGGCTCACAAAGCATCGTACATGACTGAGAGACTGAACTGAACTGATTTGTCTTTCTCTTCCTGACTTACTTCATTCTGAATATTAGGCTCCAGGTTCATCTACCTCATTAGAACTGACTCAAATATGTTCCTTTTTATAGCTGAATCATGTTCCATTGTGTGTATGTACCACAATTTCCTTATCCATTCATCTGCTGATGGATATCTAGGTTACTTCCATGTCCTAGCTATTGTAAATAGTGCTCCAATGAACACTGAGGTACAAGTTTCTCTTTCAGTTTCTGTTTTCTTGCAGTCTATGTCTAGCAGCAAGATTTCTGGGTCATGAGACAGTTATATTCCCAGTTTTAAAAGAAATCACACTATTCTCCATAGTGGTTGTACTAGTTTGCATTCCCACCAGCATTGAAAGAGGGTTCCCTTTTCTCCACACTGTCTCCAGCATTTATTTTTTGTAGACTTTTTCATGATGGTCATTCTGACTGGTGTGAGATGATACCTCATTGTGGTTTTGATTTACATTTCTCTAATAATGAGTAACATTGAACATCTTTTCGTGTGTTTATTCACCATCTGTATGTCTTCTTTGGAGAAATGTGTTTAGTTCTTTTGCCCACTTTTGATTGGGTTGTTCGTTTTCCTGTTATTGAGCTGCATGAGCTGCTTATATAATTTGGAGATTAATTCTTTATCAGTTGTTTCATTTTCTATTATTTTCTCCCATTTTGAGACCTGTCTTTTCACCTTGCTTATAGTTTCCTCATTGTAAAAAGATTTTAAGCTTAATTATGTCCCATTTGTTTATTTTTGTTTTTATTTCCATTGATTTTGGTAGTGGGTCATAGAAGATCTTGCTGTGACTTATGTCAGAGAGTGTTCTGCCTATGGTTTCCTGTACAAGTTTTATAGTTTCTGGTTTTACATTTAGGTCTTTGATTCATTTTGAGATTATTTTTATCCATGATGCTAGAAAATACTCTAGTTTCATTCTTTTACAGGTAGTTGCCTAGTTTTCTCAGAACCACTTGTTCAAGAGACTACTTTTATCCTTTGTACATTTTTGCCTGCTTTGTCAAAGATAAGTTGTTCATAGGTGCATAGATTTATCTCTGAACTTTTTATTTTATTCTATTGATCTATATCCCTGTCTTTGTGTCAGTAGCATGGTGTCTAAATGACTGTAGCTTTGTAGTATATTCTGAAGGCAGGAATGTTGATTCCTCCCGTTTCATTTTCTTTGTCAAGGTTGCTTTGGCTTTTCAAGGTCTTTTGTGTTTCTATATTAATTGTGAAATTATTTGTTATAGTTCTGTGAAAAATGCAAAGACAGTTTGGTAGTTTGATAGGGGCTGTGTTGAATGTAAGATTGCTTTGGATAGTTTACTCATTTTCAGTATACTATTCCTTCCAACCCAAGACAACAATGTATCTCTTTAACTATTTGTGTCATCTTTGATTTCTTTTATCAGTGTTTTATAGTTTTTTGTATACAGGTCTTTTGCTTCTTTAGCTAACTTATTCCTAAGTATTTTATTTTATTTTTTTTTTTTGCTGCAATGGTGAATGAGATTGCCCTTAATTTCTCTTTCTGATGTTTCATTGTTAGTGTATAAGAAGGTAAGGAATTTCTGTGTATTAATTTTATATCCTGTAACTTTAGTATATTAATTTATTAGCTCTAGTAATTTTCTGGTGGCATATTTAGGGTTTTCTATGTGGAGGATCATGTCGTCTGCAAACAGTGGGAATTTTAATTATTTTCCAATCTGGATTCCTTTTATTTCTTTTTCTTCTCTGACTGCTATGGGTAAGACTTCTAAAACTATGTTGAATAGTAGTGGTAAGATTGGACATCCTTGTCTTATTTCTGATTTTAGAGGAAACGCTCTCAACTTTTTGTCATTGAAGATAATGTTTGTTGTGGGTTGTCATATATGGCTTTTATTATGCTGAGGTATTTTTCTTCTATGCCTACTTTCTAAAGAGATTTGATAAAATAAAATTGCCAAGTGACTGGTTAATGAAGAAAAAGGAAATAATGATTTAAAAGGATGAAATACTTGTTCAGGCAAATATCCATAATGGTTTGCACATTCTTCTTTTTTTAGTTAATTTATTTTAACTGGTGGATAATTACTACATTGTGTACATTCTTTAAGAAAAGCATATATGCATAAGACCATCTTCTATTAAAGTTGAATAATTCTATACTTTCAGGTGTTTTTATTCCATTTATTGAATACATTTAAACAAAACCCAACCTTCAGGTTTCTGTTGAAGCCACTTACCCCATAGTATTGTGAGGACTTTTCATTTGGAAGAACAAATTTGGAGCTATGACTCAAAATATACATCACTTACCTGGCCTATCTTGGTGGGGTGGGAGTTTAGTTTTGAAACTATTAATTATCTAACTGGCTCATGTACTCTCATTCACATAGCATGCTTCTAAATATTGACAATTTTGTAAATCATTATTACTTCTTACTTGTGGCTTTAGAGGATTGCAGTATCTTTGCCCCCCAAAAGTAAATTTCATGTGCATTTCTTAAGCTCTATTCTTATTTTTCAGATAAGAATAGCTTTCTACATTTATTGAAACATTTTTAAATATAGTAATGGATAAATAGTCCAAAATGTATTTTTACTAATTTAGATTAATATATCTTGCTAATACATGTCTTTAAGAGATTTATTTTGACTAGCAAAAGTCATTTTCCTGGGTCAAATGCAAAATAGAATCAAGCATCAAGCAAGTTTCTTGCTGCAACACTTTTTGCCATCATGCTAGAGATTATCTTTGTGAGATGTTTCTCTGAAAATATTTATACAGTCAGCAAATACTCTCTGACATATTCTATAAGAATATTGTTGTTTAGGTGGCAAGTGAATTCACAGAATTCTATGGGTTGGTTCAATTTCTCAGGGATTTATCTACCACTTTATGAATCTTTCCTATATCCTGTCACCAAACCAAATTGTATGTAATTGTAAAGCAAATATACAATGATCACAGAGAAATATAATCCAAGTGCCAAAGAGCTGTGTAACCTAAAGTGACAAAAAAGTGTCATTAAGAAAAAATCTAATAAGACAGTGTCTACAAAGTAGACAAATAACTTTATTCTAGTTTAGAGCACCTCTTAAAAATGTTATCATGTCCAGACAGAAAAGATACTTTTCCACATAAACTAGCATTGCTTGGCTTTTAATTGGAACCATAAGGTACATTGTCTTTTGAATATTTGCTCATCAACATCAATAATTTTTTTCTTAGTCTTCCCTGCTATTTGATATTACTATATAAATTTTTTAAAAGACACCACTTCTGTCAACTTCTGTATTCCTGAAATAGAATGCCTGAACCACAGTGACAGGCCAACAATACCAGGGGAGTTATTCACACATTAGCTATCAGATGTGTTGCAAAAACAAAACAAAACAAAACAGTTTTCCTTGTCAGTGTTCAATTATTTATTATTTTATTGCCATAGCCATCATATACCATAGCTGTGGGATTTCTTTTGCAGATTATGGCCTGTTTCATGATTTCTTGTCAAAGCAAACTTCATAGTAGAATACACACATGAATAAATGTAGCCCTCGGATATTTAGTATTTTTAACATTATCATTCTGTTTCTGCCCTTCTCTCCAAATATCAATAAAGTAGCCAATCAACTTTGTTTGTAGCTCTTATTGAAATATGTTGAAATGGTTAGTTTTCTCCACTAGCTAAAAGTATTTTGTATACATGATATAAAGACATTTGCTTTTAGAGGTGTTATTTTTGTACATTTGTGATGGTAACTTTATGTCTAGAAAGATTCAAAGCAGAAGTCAGAGCAGAAAAAAACATCAGAAAGCATCATAAAATTTAGTTATTAATTGTCCCCATGTATTGAGAGTCCGTTGGACTGCAAGGAGATCCAACCAGTCCATTCTGAAGGAGATCAACCCTGGGATTTCTTTGGAAGGAATGATGCTAAAGCTGAAGCTCCAGTACTTTGGCCACCTCATGCGAAGAGTTGACTCATTGGAAAAGACCCTGATGCTGGGAGGGATTGGGGGCAAAAGGAAAAGGGGATGACAGAGGATGAGATGGCTGGATGGCATCACCAACTCGATGGAGGTGGGTTTGGGTGAACTCCGGGAATTAGTGATGGACAGGGAGACCTGGCATGCTGCAATTTATGGGGTCGCAAGGAGTCGGACACGACTGAGAGACTGAACTGAACTGAACTGATAGCCACCAGAGTCAATATTTTCCATGTAAAGGTATTTGAAACTCCATCCCTACAAACACATTTTTATCAAACATAAGTTCTATCAAAAGCAGAAGCATTCATGTTTCAATAGAAATTAACATGCTAAAAAAGTTCATATATATATGTTTCACATAATTTTAATTCACAAACAGGCCCCGAATTGGCACTAAGACTGGAACTGATGCAAATATAAACCAAATAGCCAAAGTGTTATACATATCTGTTTATATTTTTTTTAATTATTTGCAGAATTAATGTAAAATAATTATACATTAAAACAATAAGACATTGGATTCTTATGAAGACACCACCAATTTAGGAAAATAAAGCTGGAAATGATGGTCACATAAAAAAGGATGGACTAAGGATCTCAATAGGATCATGATAAAAACAGTGGAAAGGGACTTACTAGTACTACAGAAATGATGAAACAAGTATTCACAGGAGAATAGAAGCAAGAGAAAGTAATCAAGAGTTAATCCAACAATTCTTCTCTGATTAGGAGAGAAGAAGGCCAAAGAATTTTACATCTGCTAAAACTATTGAAGTTGCTCAGTCATGTCCGACTTTTTGCAACCCCATGGACTGTACCCACCAGGCTCCTCTGTCCGTAGGATTTCCCAGGCAAGAGTACTGGAGTGGCTTGCCATTACCTTCTCCAGGGGATCTTCCCAATCCCAGGGATCGAACCCGGTCTCCTGCATTGTAGACAGACACTTTACCGACTGAGCCACCAGGGAAGTAATATAGTAAAAACTATATTACTAAATGAACCAACCTATTACACTATTTTTTTTAAGTCATCTGAAAATTTGCAGGTATAAAAAAATCCAAAGAAATAAAACCTACATGAGTTTTCCCTTTCTTGGTGAGCATATAATGGAGAAAGCTTTCCTATGTGAGGATTATATTAGAAATTGAAAAAAGAGTTTGCAAGCGTATGGCAGGAAAACCAGGCAAACTTTGGATGAACCTACAGGGTGATGTCGTTGACTTGATGACATCACCAACTCAATGGACATGAGTTTGAGCAAGCTACGGTGATGGACAGGGAAGCCTGGCGTGCTGCAGTCCATAGGGTCACAAAGAGTCAGATCTGACTGAGCAACTGAACTAAACAGGCTGGTGTGTCATATTTAAATGCCAAGAACATCCAGAAGCAAGCAGTGTCCTACTAAGTAAAGAAAGGCTGAGGGTGGGGTTGCTCAATTTTGTAATTTTACAATAATTTAGTCTAATAACCACATGCTTATGATGTTTTGTGATCTCAAATGTCTCTGGTCCTGTGGGGTACTACGCATGAAAACTCAAAGACTCAGAATCTTAAAATCTCATGGATTCATGATTTCCTGTTCTTTTAATTTCCCAGTCACCCCATTTTAAAGAAGAGACCTTAAGTCTCCGAGACTTCAAAGTACAAACCTACCTCATTTTATTGCTCTTTAATTTATTGCACTTTGTAGATATTGCATTTTGTACAAATTGAAGATTTGTGTTAGTTTTGCATTAGGCAAGTCTATTGGCACCATTTTTCCAAAGGCATTTGCTCATGTTGTGTTTATGTGTCACATCTTAGTAATTCTAGAAATATTTAAAATTTTTCACTATTATTGTACGTACCATGATGATCAGCTGAGATCAGTGATCTTTGTTGTTACTATTGCAAAACTGTTATGGCTCACTGAAGGATGATAGCAGTTTTAGCCACAATGTACTTTTTATTTAAGGCATGTACACTTTTTATTTATTGCTATTGAACACTTAGTAGACAACAGTATAGTTCAAAAGCACCTTTTATATGCACCGGGAAACCAAAAACTTCATGTGCCTCATTTTCTTGTGATAGCCCCTTCATTGCAATGGTCTGGAACTGAACCATTGCAGTTCCAGGATATCTCCACAGTATGACTGTTGTAATGTGAGATTTAAAAGCACAGATATTCTCTCTTTGAAAGAGAAGACTGAACTCAAAAGTATTTTCAAACAAAGGTGAACAGGGTCTCACCAAAACCACGAGTCAATTACCACCCAATTAAGTTTCTGCTGTTAATGACATTAAAGCCCTTTGGCAATACAGAAAATTGAGAATGTATTGAAAACAGAGATTTTCTTAGACTCCTTGTTCCTAAACCCATAGCAGAACTAAAAGGATAACTCCACTCCAGTGCTGCTCAATACCTAGCTAACTGGCTGGATCAAACTACCATCTATATATACTGGTTATTAGGTTGCTTAACAAAAGGAAAGAGAATCAAAAGAATATGATCCCTATGTAAAAGCACAACTAGTCAATATAAACAATCCACACAGAACTCAAATGATGCAATCATCAATGAAGAATTTTAGTATATCTGTGAAATATACCTTTAAATTAGCATAAATATATTAAGGGATAGATTTCAGAAGAGATTTCAAAATTTCAAAAAGAACCAAATTGAAATTCTGAAATTAAGAAATATATCTGAATTTTTTAAAAAATCACAGGAAG
>SJYQ01006650.1:109020-140322 GCA_006410935.1 Redunca redunca
CCTTACACTTCCTTCATTTGACTTAGACACTTTAATGTAAAATGCATATTCCTTATTACTAGTAATAACATCAAAGTATATTCATCTCCACACATTGTTGAATTGCAGTGAAAAAGAATATACTCAAATCTTGTATAGTAAAATGCCTAAACTGTCTTCTCTAGTCTTTTCCAATGCTGAGATTTTAAATAAGAAATCAGAAGCATCCTTTGAAAAGGTTTACACTTAATCTTGGCTATAGATCTCTGGTGATTATCAGGCCACACTAGACTGATAGAAAGAACATGGGGGATAAAAATGATTTGTTTGTTTTCTTTTCCATGCTTGTTTCAGATAGAACACAATGATAAATACCTACATCTGAAGACACACCAGGTGCTGCCCAGAGCAGCTTCAGCAGCAAGTCAGAGACCTTGAATTCCACATGGGAAAAATGCAGAAGAGTCCTGCTGTTGTTCAGTCATCAAGTCATGTCCCTACGGACTGCAGCACGGCAGGCCTCCCTGTCCTTCACCATCTCTGGGAGTTTGTCAGAGTTTATGTCCATTGCACCAGTGATGCTATCCAACCATCTCATCCTCTGATGGCCTCTTCTCCTTCTGCCTTCAGTCTTTTCCAACATCAGAGTCTTTTCAGTGAGTCAGCTCTTCACATCAGGTGGCCAAAGGATTGGAGCTTCGGCTTCAACATCAATCCTTCCAATGAGCAAATGGTCAAAACAGTGATTGATCCTCAATGAGAATCCTTAATATACATTTTATAATTAGTAATGAGCATGCTGATTAGCATCGGTTTTAGGGAGAAACATATAGAATATACACAACACTGCACTGGGAAATCTTTTTCATCCTTTTTATTCAGACACCTGGATTAAAGATACTTTGAAAGAGAGAAGACTGAAGCTAGTAATTAGGATGTCTTCCTTGAATTTTCAGATAATGTGAAAGTGTTTGCAAAGGTAAAATCTTTACATAAACACACATATGTGGATGGACTTCCCAGGTGACTAAAGAATGGCAGGTGGTAAAGAATCCACCTGCCAAAACAAGAGACACGGGAGATAAGAATTTAGTCCCTGCATCTGGAAGATCCTGGAGGAGGAATGGCTACCCACTCCAGTGTTTTTGCCTGGAAAATCCCATGAAGAGAGAAGCCTAGCAGGCTACAGTCTATAGGGTCACAGAGAGGTGGACACAACTGAGCACACACACACATATGTGTGTGTAATCCATTACTATTAGTGTTCAGTTATGTTATTTGTGAGCACACACGCACATGTGTGTGTGTAATCCATTACTATTAGTGTTCAGTTGTTATTTGGTGTACTATTTGTAAAGACAGAAAAGTGAGCAAAAGACTTATTTTCTGCTTACTCAGTTAGTGTTTGATTTCTCATTAAGGGACATATTAGGGTCAATAACAAGGGCTGTGCTGGTGAATTTTATAAAATCAGCTTCATATCTCTGAAAGAAAGAGTTAAAATGCTACCATAGCTTTAATATTCCTTTCCGTTCCTCATTTTGTTGAGCAATTCACTAATAAGCCATCATTTTCATCTCTTCTTTTCTCTGAAAAGTGTGCATTGATATCATTTCTATATTTGAGCTCCCTCTAGAACTTAAAGATAGCAAGTCCCTGGGATGGCTTCTTTCTATGAGAAGTAGGTTGATCAATATTTCACATGTTGTTTAGTCTTCTTCCTAGGTTGAAACATGAAACAGGCATCACATCTCACTAATGAGCAATCTTCCTCAAATAATGCATTTTTTTCTATCATAGTCTATGTGAAACAAGTGCAGGAAGAAATCATTTTCCCCCAAATTACTCAGAAAACCTAATATGAAGTACACACTAATCTTCAATGCATGGCAGAAGTTATTTAAGCTACTTACCTCTTAGTGTACCAATGATTTGAATTTATGTAGAAAACAACTATAGTACATTTTCCATTTAGAATGAATGTAGTTAAAATGAAGTTTAATTTTCTTTAATTTTTATTTTAACTTTATTTTACTTTATAATACTGGTTTGCCATACATTTATTTTACTTTACAATATTGGTTTTGCCATACATTGACATGAATCCACCACGGGTGATTTTAGAATATAGTTATAAGGTACCCTCTGTTTAGAAATCCTGCTGTTTGGACGTTATTTTATTTCCAAAAAGGCGCGGTTACAAATTCCATTTTCTTCAGGACACTGCCATGTGAATAGGGCTTTTGAGGAGAACACTTGCTGTTACCAGCTACCTCCCATTCATAGGACTGCCTTCTGAATGTGCTTTCAATGAGGAAACCTCAGTAAGTTCATTTTAAAATTAAAAAATCCCAGTTCAACTCTGGCACTTTGAATTATCAGTCCATTTTGAAACACAGTCCTTCCTGTTCTTGATCTTGGAAGTCATCCAAATAGGGGAAGATAAAATAAAAATTACATGCAAGGAAAGAATCTAAAAATTATCCAGTTTTAAAATTCTTGTGCCAAAAGGACAGATGGTATAGCTGATACATACAGAGTCACGAGTCTTAGGAAATCCAATCACAGTCTCCATCTTCCATGGAGAAAGTTTCTATTCTCTCTGTAAAACGCTTGTAATAGTATGGGGGAAAATGAAGCAGGCGAGTATAAATCTGTGTCCTAATCACTCAGAATGCAAAGAAGGTAGTCTGAAAAGTTAGTAAATGAAAGAAAAAATAAGGGCAATAAAGAAGTGTCACAAGAATACCATCCTTCCATTCCAACAATTGAAAAGCACAAAGATTTACAACATAAAAATCTATGCCACTTTCAATTTGTTGTAATTCCCTCTTCATCTAGTTCAAATAAGCCCTGTTTCAAAAAAAAAATCTCTAGTAATCATCATATTGACACTTCATCTAGACTGAGTGCTAATGAGCCAGGATTTTTCTGCCATAATTTTTACCCAAGAGCTCACACTGTCATAGCCCATCAAAGAAACCTTGTCAGGCACACTTTCAATCTAAAAACACTTTTCCTCCTTCAGAAACTTCTGTTTTCAAGTGCAGGAGGATATTTGTTCCTGAATATCTTTCTTCCTATTTCAATTATCTACATGACTTGTAACAAAATGAGGCAAGAATAAAAATGTTCCTTTCATTGTCAATTTGTGTCTTTCTCTATCCTTTCTAAAATCTGATGATTTTTGTTTGCACCGAGCCCTTTAGAAGGAATTCTCCCAAAACAGTCATGTATATCCCTGATCTTAAAATAAATTACCAAAACTGTCTTGGGTAGGGGAACTGACATATTGTGATGAGAGACAAATAATTTCTAGTTAAAAGGAAAGAAAAAAAAGCCTCAAATAAGTTTAGAAGCTACTGAGCAAATCTAGTTTATATTTTTTATATTAATGATACTTTCTAATGTCTTTTTCTTTTCCCCAGCTTTATAAAAATCATCATTATCATACAATTTTTCTTTTCTTTTCTTTCTTTCTTTTTTTTTTGGCGCTAATTTCCTTAAGAGCTCTGCAGCTGATGCACATCCTGGTAGACATAGTCAAGACTTTCTTTTTTACATCTTTCAAGTATATTATACAATATTAATTATAGTCACCAAGCTGTACATTTCTCTCTCTCTCTTTTTAAATTTGTTTCTGCCATACATCAATATGAATCAGCCACTGATACACATGTGAATGCATGCTAAGGTTTTTCAGCCCTGTCCAACTTTCTGCAATCCTACCTAAAGGACTATAGCTCCCAGTCTCCTCTGTTCACAGGATTTCCCAGTCAAGAATACTGGAGTGGGTTGCTGTTTCCTTCTCAGGGGCATCTTCCCAACCCAAGAATCAAACAATGGCTAAGAAAGCTGTGGTACATATACACAATGGAGTATTACTCAGCCATTAAAAAGAATACATTTGAATCAGTTCTAAGGAGATGGATGGAGCTGGAACCGATTATACAGAGTGAAGTAAGCCAGAAAGAAAAACACCAATACAGTATACTAACGCATATATATGGANAAAAAAAAAGAATCAAACCGTGTCTCCTGAGTTGGCAGGCAGGTTATTTGCTGCTAGCACCACCTATGTCCCCTTCCATCCCCCTTCCATCACACTCTTCTAGGTTGTCACAGAGCACTGGGTTGAGCTTCCTTTGTCATACAGCAAATTCCTGTTTGCTATCTGTTTTACATACAGCAATTTATATGTTTCCAGGCTATTCTCTGAATTCCTCCCACCCTCTTCCCTTACTGTGTTCACAAGACACAGAACAGACTTGTGGAAGCCTTATTTTTAAGATAAACTTTTCTGCTGTTCTCCATTAAGTTACTTTTGTTGCTTACATGATAGATACATGACAGAAATTCAAGTGAAGAGAAAAACATTAAGCAACATTAAACATATCATCACTACTCCCTGACCTTCCAATAAACACAAAGCCATCTAAACTTTATATATATATATATATATATACACATATATACACAAACATGTGTACAGATATATATGCATATATGTTATATATATTATATTATATTTTATTATATATATGTACTGAATATTAAAGCCAGTAAAGAGATGAGAATTTTCTTCAGTCTGCAGATGTTTCCTTCTTGTCTCCTCTCAATCTCTCTGGGTCACCGACTTGGATCAGAGCTATTCTGGGCATTTTGAGAGTGGAGGAAAGCCAATTGCTTTTCCCCTGAGTTCAGATCACATGGGATTTAGAAGAGAAAAATAATAATGCTTTTCTACCAAGGTCTTTGTCAGCTAGATCAGAATTGGACTGCATTTCTGGTATGGAATTGAACTCTAGAAATGGAGTTGTTTTCTATATACTTTTTGTGTTTCTGTTGTAGTTTTCTTATGCTCCTAGTAAGAATTCTTGTCAAAATATTTCAGTGTTGAACTGTGTAGAAATGAGACACCTCTTATCCAAGTCTGAATAATCTGAGTTGGAAAAAAATCAGAGCAGTAGAGTGTTCAAAAACTTGTTCAAACACACAAATACATGTCCCAAAGTCAAAGATGATGTTAAAGCAAGTAGAAACAGGAAGTGAGGAGGTAAACATAGGTATAGGCCACCCCAATCTTTTTTTGTCCAGTGTAGCAATGTTGCTAAAACAATGCATCACCTATATTTTAACAATATTAAAGTGTTATGAAGCAATGCCAAGTATTTCAGTGCATAGTTTCTTCTAAGTATTTCAGACACCTACCACAGGACTTCACTCAGTAAAAAAGGAGTGTTGTGTTCTGACATACAGCTCCTCAAGAGCTCTGCAATATTTGTTGCTTCCACTTCACATTGGGCCTCCCAGGTGGCATTAGCAGTAAAGAACCCACCTGCCAATGCAAGAAACATAGGAAACTCAGGGACAGTTCAGTCCCTGAATCAGGAAGATTCCCTGGAGGAGGGCATGGCAACTCACTCCAGTATTCTTGCATGGAGAATCCTATGGACAGAGGAGCCTGGTGGGCTTCAGTCCATGGGGTTGTGAAGAGTCGGACATGACTGAAGTGACTCAGCACACACACACTTCACATTTGTCCATTCTATTGTTACGCAAAACTGTACTTCTAAAGGTCACATTGCAGATTGAGTGATCTCTTCTCTTGATTCACCTTACTCCTCTTAACAGCAATACTTGATTCAGCCTCAGTATGCGTTCTCTGTTTAGCCTCAGGAAAGCCATGCTCTGTTTCTTCTCCTCCCCTCCCCTTCAGTGACATCTTTCAGGCGTTTTGCTATTTCACATCATCCACTCAACCTGTAACTACTGAAATGACCCAGGACTCAGGACTTGAACGTTTCCTCTTTTTAACCTACACCTAACCCATAGGAAAGTTAATGCCGTCTCATATTTAACATGCCATATATTCACTTAAAATGAAAGCAAAAGTCGCTTAATCGTGTCTGATTCTTTGTGGGACTAGGCAGTTCATGGAAATCCCCAGGCCAGAATACTGGAGTGGGTAGCCTTTCCCTTCTCCAGGATACCTTCCCAACCCAGGGATTGAACCCAGGTCTCCCACATTTCAGGTTGATTCTTCACCAACTGAGCCACCAGGGAAGCCCAAGAATACTGGAGCAGGTAGCCTATCCCTTCTCCAGGGGATCTTCCTGACCCAGGAATAGAACTGGGGTCTCCTGCATTGCAGGTGGATTCGTTACCATTTAAGCTATCAGACTCTTCAATTTGATCATCATTCCAGATATCTCCCGTGAATTCCAGACCTATATACAGCTAATTGCATTTTATATCTCCACTTCTATATATAATTTCATACTTAACAGAGATGCAACCATGATAGCTTGGTCCAGTTCTATATATAATTTCATACTTAACAGAGATGCAACCATGATAGCTTGGTGATTGCCAGAGGTCTGGCTTTTACCTATGATGAAGAGCCGATGAGAACGAAGGATGGCATTTCTCTCTCCTAACGTTATATCTAAGTGGATAGATGTTCCTACTTCAGGGTGGTAAGATGTAGATGGAAGCGTTGTGGTTCCCTAATAGACTGGTAGTAGTTATAAGGTGCAACTTCCTACTCTGTCTACTGGAGGAGGACAAAAATGTGACATGGAAGCCATAGGATGGTAAAACTATGAAGTAGAGTCAGTTTTAAGGAAAGAGTTTCTGGAAGAATTGTCCAACCTGGACATCTACACTGGATTAATGTTAGTGAAAAGAAATTATTTAATTCATAAGATTGTTGAGAATTTTGCATTAACAATAATACCCTAATCATTTGAATTTAACACATATACAAAAAGCAAATTCCAGATTTATTTCCTCATCTAGCACACACACAAAAAAAAAAACCAAAAGAATTCTGATTATCTATCAGTTATTTGTAGCTATATTGGACTCCTTGCTCTCTTATATGTCACCTCCAGTTTATGTACAATTTCTATCAGAACAACCATTAAAATACATCCAGAGTCTAAACATCTCACCACATCCTGATCTATACATCATTGTACCTTGCATTATTATAACTACTGTCATACATTTTTATTAATCTTACTGATTCCACACTTGCCCAATTATAATATTCTTTGAATCATGTAATTGTTTTCAGAAGCAAGTTGGATATTTCTGGGCAGGTTCCCAGTGAAACAGATTCAGTTTCAGAGGGGAGTATGTAGGAGATTTATCAGAAAGTTCACTGTCTGAGCTGAGTAATATTCCATTTTATATGCTTACCACATTGTGTTTTATCCATTTGTTCATGAATGGGCACATGAACTGTTTTTCTGCAATGTAAAATTATTCAACCTTATAAAGGAATTAAATTCAGACACATGTTACAACACAGATGAATCTTAAAAAAATATGCAAAAGTGAAAGAAGTCAGACACAAAAGGATAAATGTTGTATCATTCCACTTACATGATATATCAAAAATACAATGCTCCATAGGGACAGAAGGTAGATTAATGGCAACTTAAGACTAAGGATGAGGAAGGCTATTGGGGAGGTGATCACTCAGGGGTTGGGAGCACTTTTTTGGGCTGATAAAAAATGTTCTGAAATTGAATGTGGTGATGAATGCACAATCCTGTAAACATAATAAAAGTCTGAAATTGTGTACTTTAAAAAAATAAAAAGTGTCCTGGGCATCACTGCCTTTGCAAGAGAAAGAATCAGGATGAGGTGGAACAAGAAGCTAAGCTGCAATGCAGTCTCAATGATGGCCTCAATTCAATCCCATAGGATTCCTGAAAGTACCGGTCATTATTGCAGTCTGCCTCAAGAATGAGGCATGGCCTTGTCAATATGACTGTCTCCAGGGAAGGGAATTCTAGGAGAGCACTGATGACTGAGAGTTTCTGATGCCAACATTTTCATCCTTGTGGGAGTAAGAACTTCAGTCCTGAAGCGCACTGTCCACTACATCAAATCTATGCTGAAAATCTTTCAGTGGCTTCTGATATTACTCAGAATCAAGTTCATAGTTCTTTGAAGGACTATGATAACCCCTTTATGCTCTGGCTACTGTATCTCAATAATACAATAATAATACGGTATCTCAATAATCTCAATAATACAAATCCATGAGTATTATTGAGTAATAATACTGTATTCATAATAATAATGAACAAAGGATCATTCATTTGGCTTTAGCCCCACCGGGCTATTGTTTCCCATGGGTATGCAAATACAGCCCCAGTTCAAGACTTTCCCACCTACTGTCCCCTCTGCCTGAGCTTTGATTCATATGTCATGGCTTGGTTTGTTACTTTAATTTAGGGATTGGAAATTCTTTTTCTATAAAGGGCTAGATAGGAACTATTTAAGGTTGGGGATCACTTGGTCTCTGTCACAACTACTGTAACCCCAAAGCAGCAGAAAACAACATGTGATTGAGTGAATGTGGCTGTGCTCTTATAAAACTTTGTTTACTAGAACATTGGCTGTGTTTGTACCATGGGGATAGTTTGCTGACCCCTGCATGAGTCATAGTATAGGTTTGAAAGCAATACAGCAAGTTGATTAGGAAGTTTGGTTTAGAGTCAACTAGCCGTGGTATTTCTTCTGGCACTGACAATAATCATGTGTACAATTTTCAATTTCTCTATGCCCTGATCTCCAAAATGGGCATTATAACACCTTCTATATAATGTGATGTCAATGCTCAAATGAGATAGTACATAGCAAACTGTAAAAATGAATGACACAAAATATGTACTCTATCAAACTATCTGCCAGCTACTCTCAGTTTCCTCAGATCACTTAACACTTTTACCTGTTTATGTATTAAGTGAGTTATCATTCAGATACTGCCTCTTGCCTTTATCCCACTAGAAGAAAGCACTGGGATGGCAGGGACATCTTCTGGATTCACTGCTAAATTGCTTGATGCTACTAACATGCCTTACAGATAATACTTCACTTCAGTTCAGTCGCTCAGTCATGTCTGACTCTGTGACCCCATGAACTGCATCACTCCAGGCCTCCCTGTCCATCACCAACTCCCGGAGTTCACGCAAACTCACGTCCATTGAGTCAGTGATGCGATCCTCCCGTCTCATCCTCTGTCGTCCCCTTCTCCTCCTGCCCCCAATCTCTACCAGCATCAGAGTCTTTTCCAATGAGTCAACTCTTCGCATGAGGTGGCCAAAGTACTGGAGTTTCAGCTTTAGCATCATTCCTCCCAAAGAACACCCACGACAGATCTCCTTTAGAATGGACTGGTTGGATCTCCTTGCAGTCCAAGGGACCCTCACGAGTCTTCTCCAACACCACAGTTCAAAAGCAGCAATTCTTTGGCACTCAGCTGTCTTCACAGTCCAACTCTCACATCCATAGATGACTACTGGAAAAACGATAGCCTTGACTAGACGGACCTTTGTTGGCAAAGTAATGTCTCTGCTTTACAATATGCTATCTAGGTTGGTCATAACTTTCCTTCCAAGGAGTAAGTGTCTTTTAATTTCATGGCTGCAATCACCATCTGCAGTGATCTTGGAGCCCCCCAAAATAAAGTCTGACACTGTTTCCACGGTTTCCCCATCTAATTCCCATGAAGTGATGGGACTAGATGCCATGATCTTAGTTTTCTGAATGTTGAGCTTTAAGCCAACTTTTTCACTTTCCTCTTTCACTTTCATCAAGAGGCTTTTTAGTTCCTCTTCACTTTCTGCCATAAGGGTGGTGTCNACAAATACTAGAAACTTAGTGAACATTCACTGAATGAATGATCAGATAGATGGCTGAGTCAGTGTGGCTTAGGGAGATTATGTTTGTTCAGTTCAGTTCAGTTGCTCAGTCATGTCTGTCTCTTCATGACCCATGGACCACAGCACTCCAGGCCTCCCTGTCCATCATCAACTCCTGGAGTTTATGCAAACCCATGTCCATTGAGTCAATGATGCCATCCAACCATCACATTCTCTGTCATCCTTTTCTTTTCCGGCCTTCAATCTTTCCCAGCATCAGGGTCTTCTCAAATGAGTCAGTTCTTCGCATCAGGTGGCCAATATATTGGAGTTTCAGCTTCAACATCAGTCCTTCCAATGAACACCCAGGACTGATCTCCTTTAGGATGGACTGGTTTGATCTCCTTGCAGTCCAAGGGACTCTCAAGAGTCTTCTCCAACACCACAGTTCAAAAGCATCAATTCATCGATGCTTAGCTTTCTTTATAGTTCAACTCTCACATCCATATGTGACTACTGGAAAAACCATAGCTTTGATTAGATGGACCTTTGTTGGCAAACTAATGTCTCTGCTTTCTAATGTGCTGTCTAGGTTGGTTATAACTTTTCTTACAAGGAGCAAGTGTCTTTTAGTTTCATGGCTTCAGTCACCATCTGCAGTGATTATGGAACCCAAGAAAATAAGGTCTGTCACAGTTTCCATTATTTCCCCATCTATTTCTATGAAATGATGAGAACAGACAACATGATCTTAGTTTTCCGAATGTTGAATTTTAAGCTAGCTTTTTCACTCTCCTCTTTCACATTCTTTTTTTTTATGTGAATTGTTTATCACAGCATATTTTCAATGACAAAACTTTATGTAATCTAAATTTCCATTAATATATCATTCTTAAATATAGAATGTTACCTACAACAGAAACATCCACAATTATTGAAAGGAAATAAGGGGATCAATGTTTACATACATGAGACTAATTCAAAGATATATTCTTAAAGGGAAAGAAAAAAGTAAAGGATAAGTTATAGTGAGTAATTTTTTTATGTATTAAAAAAGTTCAAGCACTGATTTGTTGACAAATACACATGCTATGCTGCTGCTGCTAAGTCACTTCAGTCGTGTCCAACTCTGTGCGACCCCATAGACAGCAGCCCACCAGGCTCCCCCATTCCTGGTATTCTCCAGGCAAGAACACTGGAATGGGTTTCCATTTCCTTCTCTAATGCATGAAAGTGAAAAGCAAAAGTGAAGTCGCTCAGTCGTGTCTGACTCTTAGCAACCCCATGGACTGCAGCCTTCCAGGCTCCTCCATCCATGGGATTTTCCAGGCAAGAGGACTCTTCTTCACTTTCTGCCAGAAGGGTGGCGTCATCTGCATTTTGATATTTCTCCCAGCAATCTTGATTCTAGTCAATGCTTCATCCAGTCCAGCATTCCACATGATGCATATAAGTTAAATAAGCAGGGTGACAATATACGGCCTTGATATACTCATTTCCCAGTTTGGAAACAGTGCATTGTTCTATATCCAGTTCTAACTGTTGCTTCTTGACCCCATACAGATTTCTCAGGAGGTAGATCAGGTGGTCTGGTATTCCCATCTCTTTAATTTTTCACAATTTGTTGTGATCCACACAGTCAAAGGCTTTGGCATAGTCAATAAAGCAGAAGCAGATATTCTTCTGGAACTCTCTTGCTTTTGCGATGACTGAATGGATGTTGGCAATTTGATTTCTGGTTCCTCTGCCTTTTCTAAATCCAGTTGAACATCAGGAAGTCCACGGTTCACATACTGTTAAAGCCTGGCTTGGAGAATTTTGAGCATTACTTTGCTAGTGTGCAATGAGTGCAACTGTGCAGTAGTTTGAACATTCTTTGGCATTGCCTTTCTTTGAGAGCTCCTGTCATAGGTTTTTGTAGTTGTTATTTGTTTTTTGGAGTTAACGTAAGATGGGTGTTATAACATTGTGTTTAAAAAAAATAATAATTTCTTCCCAGGAACAAAGATTCAGCTCCAATAACATTATGTAAGTTATTAGCACGTGAGTGTTTGCAGAAGCTCTGAGATCTTGCCCTTCTGGACCAAACTAACATTTGGGGAAAGAAATTATTACTCCAGTAAATTGTGCTTGGCAGCCACTTCTGTAATCCATTCAGCAAGATAGAATTATATTTATTGTATTAACTTTTCTAAGAGATTGAATTTCATTTTCATCTTCAGGAGAGGTAAATTGTAACATTATTTTGAAATTGGAAAGGAAAGTTTATATAACATTTATTTTGTACAATAAAAGACTTCTGAAGAAAAAAATTCAATTCAAATTTTCAAACTGTGTCTAATGTCATTTTAATTATAGAAATTAGAAAATTCTGAGGTTTTAAAATTGAGCTTCTTATCTTGACTTGAAATTTTATCTAAATAAAGCAAGGTAGCTCACTGTTTATCCTACTCATAAAAAAGTTTTCAAGCAAATATTATGCACTTTTTAAATTTGTATTTAAATCATAAAATATCTGGAATATGGCTTTTATTTTCACATAAATTATTTTGCTTTATTAATATATTGTGGCAGAAAGCAAAGAGAAACTAAAAAGCCTCTTAATGAAGGTAAAAGAGGAAAATGAAAAAGCTGGCTTAAAACTCAACATTCAAAAAACTAAGATCATGGCATCTGGTCCCATGACTTCATGGCAAATTCATGGGACACGATGGAAACAGTGACAGATACTTTTTTGTGGGCTCCAAACTCACTGCAGATAGTGACTTCATCCATGAAATTGAAAGACCCTTACTCCTTGGAAGAAAAGCTATGACAAACCTAGACAGCATATTATAAACAAAGACATTACTTTGCCAACAATGGTCCATATAGTCAAACCTATGGTTTATCCACTTGTCATGTATGGATGTGAGTTGGCCCATAAAAAAGTCTGAGCACTGAAGAATTGATGCTTTTGAAATCTGAATTGGAGAAGAATGACCTGTCTTTTGAGAAACCTATGTTCAGGTCAAGAAGCAACAGATAGAACTGAACATGGAACAATGGACTGATTCAAAATTGGGAAAGGAGTATATTAAGGTTGTATGTTATCACCCTGCTTATTTAACTTATATGCAGAGTACATCATGGGAAATGCTAGGCTGCATGACTCATGGCCTGGAATCAAGATTGCAGAGAGAAACATCAATAATCTCAGATATGCAGATGATACCACTCTTATGGCAGAAAGGAAAGAGGAACTAAAGAGCTTCTTGATGAAGGTGAAAGAGGAAAATGAAAAAGCTGGCTTAAAACTAAACTATCAGAAAACTAAGGTCATGGCATCCAGTCCCATCACTTCATGGCAAATAGATGGGGAAACAATGGAAACAGTGACAGACTTTATTTTCTGGGACTCCAAAATCATTGCAGATATTGACTGCAACCATGAAATTAAAAGACACTTGCCTTGGAAGAAAAGCTATGACAAACCCAGACCACATATTCAGAAGCAGAAACATTACTTTGCTGACAAAGTTTTGTATAGTCAAAACTATGGTTTTTCCAGTAGTTATGTGTGAAAGTGAGAATTGGACCATAAAGAAGACTGAGTGCTGAAGATTTGATGCTTTCAAACTGTGGAATCGGAGAAGACTCTTGAGAGTCCCTTGCACTGCAAGGAGTTATCAGGTTTGATAACCAGTCAATTCTAAAGGAAACCAGCTCTGAATATTCACTGGAAGGGGTGATGTTGAAGCTGAAGCTCCAGTACTTTGTCCACCTGATGTAAAGAGCCAAAATACGAGAAAAGATTCCGATGCTGGGAAAAATAGAAGGCAGGAGGAGAAGGGAATGACAGAGGATGAGATGTTTGGATACCATCACCAACTCATTGGACATGAATTTGAGAAACTCTGGGAGATAGTGAAGGCCAGGGATACCTGGTGTGCTGCAGTCCATGGGGTTGCAAAGAGTTGGTCGCAACTGAACAACAATGTTCATAAATAGATTCTAAGTCTGTTTTTTTTGTCAAATTTGGGGGGAGGGGATAAAAATTTTTATGACATTTATACTTCATATAAAGTTCAAAACATGATATGCTTAAAATGTATACCTTGTAAAAATACTTGGATAAGCTTTTATAAATATAACAAATAACTAGTAAACATGTATACAATTCTTACATAAAGACATTACCTGTATGTCACCTGTCAGTGTTTATATTCATGAATTAGCAGGACTATTCATTAATCCATGTAGTGAATATAGAGCAAAAATTTTCTCCTGAGGAGACTTGGGGAAACATATCTAAGATTTAGTAAAGGTTAGGTGATAGAAAATATAAAACTGCAGTCTGGAAAGAATCACAAGCCAGTGCCCCACCCCTGTGACATACACACACTCCCATTCACACACTCATACACAGCAATTTGCATGTACAGGAAAATCTCCATCCCCTGGTAATTAATAAATAATAAGTACCTCCTCTGATTGGATACTACATATAGGATGATCTTTTCATTTTTCTGGGTGGTAAATCTGAGCTTCTTCATGTATTTGAATAGTCACTATGTCTGAATTTCTCAATTTAAACTTCTCACTCTCTTCAGGCTATCAGCATTTCAAGAGTGTTTCTTAACTATATGGACTGATCTCTGGGTCTTTAGTGGGTAGTTTCTCTCAAATGGACAATTTCTCTGAAGCAGCATGAACCTTAGGCTCCCAGCATACAAGTAGTGCTCTTTCATTATGAAAACTCAGTCTCATTCCAACTCCTCAGTATGAAAGGTATTAAATACTCCTCAGTATTAAAGGTATACTCCAAGGTATTAAACCTTGGATTTGTTCACATCTTACCCTTTCCCTGCTGTCTCTAACCATTGAGAAATGAGCCACAAGTACAGAGTGCAATGACCATGCTCTTCTTTGTCCACCTCATGGCCTGTCATTATTTTACTACTCCCACAGAGAGCTACTCTCAAAGTAATCCTAACACTTCATCTCCATTCCTTACCTTTGTCAGGAAGGCCTGGCATGAGCTCCTATGGTTTGAAGTTTAAAACAAACTTGATGGACTTGGAGGGCATTATGCTAAGTAAAATGAATCAGACAGAGAAAGACAAATACTGTCACTTATATGTGGAAACAAAAAAAAAATGCAAGAAACTGGTGAACATAACAAAAAAGAAACAGACTCACAAATGTAGGCAACTAGTGGTTACCAATTGGAGAAGGTGATGGCACCCCACTCCAGTACTCTTGCCTGGAAAATTTCATGGACAGAGGAGCCTGGTAGGCTGCAGTCCATGGGGTCGCTAGAGTCAGACACGACTGAGCAACTTCATTTCCACCTTCATGCACTGGAGAAGGAAATGGCAACCCACTCCAGTGTACTTGTCTGGAGAATCCCAGGGATAGGGGACCCTGGTGGGCTGCCGTCTATGGGGTCGCACAGAGTCAGACATGACTGAAGAGACTTAGCAGCAGCAGCAGCAGTGATTACCAGTGGGGAAAAGAAAGAGTTCAATATAGCAGTGGGAAAATGAGAGGAACAGATTATTGGGTGTGATATAGGCTCAAGGATGTATTGTACATCACAGGGAATATAGCTAATATTTTGTAATAACTGTAAATGGAAAGTAACCGTTGAGATTGTATAAACAAAACTTTTCATTAAAAAATGAAAAAAAGATCATTAATGCAAAAAAAAAAAAAGAAGAAGAAGAAGAACAACAACAACAACAACAAACAACCAGAAGACAAACTTGAATTCTGGAGTATGTGTAAGATTTGGTGTTCCTCTTTAGTTCTTACCATAATAGCAGTTTTGGGCAAGACACTCCAAGTCTCTCCTTCTTTTTCAACTTTAAAATGAGGATAATAATACTCACCTGAGGTTTATTGTGAATTATGTGACATGATCTCTGACTTAAATTCCTTAAGACAGAGCTAGAAACAGGCAAAACACAATGTAGAAGTGAAGTCGCTTAATTGTGTCCAACTCTTTGTGACCCCATGGACTGTAGCCTACCAGGTTCCACCATCCATGGGATTTTCCAGGCAAGAATACTGGAGTGGGTTGCCATGTGCTAAATTTATATCATTATTGCTAGTTGCTTAAAATGTTAATTAGTTGAATTGTTCAAGTATAAATCAAGTCTAACAGAGCTTTTAAAAATCAGTGAAAATTAGATGTGGCTGAACGTATGAGCATGATATAAAAACAGATTTCATGGAAACTTTAAGAACTATATCTAAGCCTCTTGCAAGTGGGTTAGTAGTAGTCAGCTTCCTTGAGCTGTTTCTCTATTTCAAGTTTATCCCATTGCAATAACATAAGTGAGATTATGACTTTATAACTCAGAGAAATTAATATATGTAACTAAGCGTGGCCGAGAGCTACCCCATGTCCGAGGTCAGGGGCAGTGGTGTAGAGTGCCAGGCTGAGACTGTGCAGGAATGGTGGAGAGGAGCTACCCCACATCCGAGGACAGGGGCGACGGCTGGGAGGAGATACCCCACGTCCGAGGCCAGGGATGGAGGCCGGGAGAAGCCACCCCGTGTCCAAGGTCAGGGGTGGCGGTCGAGAGGAGCCACCCAGCGTCCAAGGCCAGAGGCAGCGGTAGGAAGGAGCAATCCCACGTTCGAGGCCAGGGCAGTGACCAGGAGGAGCAACGCCACATCCAAGGAGTGGTAGTTGTGCAGGCACAGGAGGACCTAGAGGAGCCATCCCACAATGAAGGTCAGGAAGGGCAGTGGGAGAAGATACCCCTCATCCAAGGTAAGGAGCAATGGTTGTGCTTTGCTGGAGCAGCCATGAACTGATACCCCACACCCAAGGTAAGAGAAACCCAAGTAAGATGGTAGGTGTTGCAAGAGGGCATCAGAGGGCAGACACACTGAAACCATACTCACAGAAATCTGGTCAATCCAATCACAGTAGGACCACAGCCTCATCTAACTCAATGAAAACAAGCCATGCCTGTGGGGCAACCCAAGACAGGTGGGTCATGGTGGAGAGGTCTGACAGAATGTTGCCCACTGGAGAAGGGAATGGCAAACCACTTCAGTATTCTTGCCTTTGAGAACCCCATGAACAGTATGAAAAGGCAAAATGACAGGATACTGAAAGTGGAACTCCGCAGGTCAGTAGGTGCCCAATATGCTACTGGAGGTCAGTGGAGAAATAACTCCAGAAAGAATGAAGGGATGGAGCCAAAGCAAAAACAATACCCAGATGTGGATGTGACTCGTGATAGAAGCAAGGTCCAATGTTGTAAAGAGCAATATTGCATAGGAACCTGGAATGTCAGGTCCATTAATCAAGGCAAATTGGAAGTGGTCAAACAGGAGATGGCAAGAGTGAACGTTGACATTCTAGGAATCAGTGAACTAAAATGGACTGGAATGGGTGAATTTAACTCAGATGACCATTATATTCTACTACTGCGGGCAGGAATCCCTCAGAAGAAATGGAGTAGCCATCATGGTCAATAGAAGAGTCCAAAATGCAGTACTTGGATGCAATCTCAAAAACGACAGAATGATCTCTGTTCGTCTCCAAGGCAAACCATTCAATATCACAGAAATGCAAGTCTATGCCCCAACCAGTAACACTGAAGAAGCTGAAATTGAACGATTCTATGAAGACCGACAAGACCTTTTAGAGCTAACATCCAAAAAAGATGTCCTTTTCATTATAGGGGACTGGAATGCAACAGTAGGAAGTCAAGAAACACCTGGAGTAACAGGCAAATTTGGCCTTGGAATACAGAAGGAAGCAGGGCAAAGACGAATAGAGTTTTTCCAAGAAAATGCACTGGTCATAGCAAACACCCTCTTCCAACAACACAAGAGAAGACTCTACACATGGACATCACCATATGGTCAACACCGAAATCAGATTGATTATATTCTCTGCAGCAAAAGATGGAGAAGCTCTATACAGTCAACAAAAAGAAGACCAGGAGCTGACTGTGACTCAGATCATGAACTCCTTATTACCAAATTCATACTGAAATTGAAGACAGCAGGGAAAACCGCTAGATCATTCAGGTATGACCTCAATCAAATCCCTTATGATTATACAGTGGAAGTGAGAAATAGATTTAAGGGACTAGATCTGATAGATAGAGTGCCTGGTGAACTATGGAATGAGGTTCATGACATTGTACAGGAGACAGGGATCAAGACCATCCGCATGGAAAAGAAACAAAAAAAAAGCAAAATGGCTGTCTGGGGAAGGCTTACAAATAGCTGTGAAAAGAAGAGAAACAAAAAGCCAAGGAGAAAGGAAAGATTTAAGCATCTGAAGGCAGACTTCCAGAGAATAGCAAGAAGAGATAAGAAAGCCTTCTTCAGCGATCAATGCAAAGAAATAGAGGAAAACAACAGAATGGGAAAGACTAGAGATCTCTTCAAGAAAATTAGAGATACCAAGGGAACATTTCATGCAAAAATGGGCTCGATAAAGGACAGAAATGGCATGGACCTTACAGAAGCAGAAGATATTATGAAGAGGTGGCAAGAACACACAGAAGAACTATACAAAAAGGATCTTCACGACCCAGATAATCATGGTGGTGTGATCACTCATCTAGAGCCAGACATCCTGGAATGTGAAGTCAAGTGGGCCTTAGAAAGCATCACTACGAACAAAGCTAGTGGAGGTGATGGAATTCCAGTTGAGCTATTTCAAATCCTGAAAGGTGATGCTATGAAAGTGCTGCACTCAATATGCCAGCANCTTATAAATTATAAAACATAGTAAAGACATTACGAAAACATTTTTGGCAGAGCATCTGTTTTTACTATATTGTAGAGTTGGGATTTTCTTTTCCTGTAAAATCTAGTGTTGATGCCCTCAAAAACCCTTGAGGGCTATGCCAGAGACTCTTCATCTTTTACTTCTGAGTGTTTTAACGAATACAACTGTTATTAATATAATAAATTAACTGCTCAAAATTTGGGGACTCCCAGAATTATTTTATGTTCATGTTCAGTGCATAAATCCCTGTTTTAAGGAGGTTAATTAAATATCATGAGCTTTGTCCATTCTGAAGGAGATCAGCCCTGGGATTTCTTTGGAGGGAATGATGCTGAAGCTGAAACTCCAGTACTTTGGCCACCTCATGCGAAAAGTTGACTCATTGGAAAAGACTCTGATGCTGGGAGAGATTGGGGGCAGGAGGAGAAGGAGACGACCCAGGATGAGATGGCTGGATGGCATCACTGACTCGATGGACATGAGTCTGAGTGAACTCCAGGAGTTGGTGATGGACAGGGAGGCCTGGGGTGCTGCGATTCATGGGGTCACAAAGAGCCGGACATGACTGAGTGACTGAACTGAACTGAACTGATGAGCTTTGTAGGTGGTGCTAGTGATAAAGAACCTGGCTGCCAGTGCAGGAGACTTAAAAAGGCACAGGTTTGATCCCTGGGTCAGGAAGATCCCCTGGAGGAGGGCATAGCAGCCCACTCCTGTATTCTTGCCTGGAGAATCCTGTTGACAGAGGAGCCTGGTAGGCCACAGTCCATGGGGTCACAAAGAGCTGGACACGACTTAAGTGACTTACACATACACACATTAAATATTAACAGGGTTATCATGGAAGGTACACAATTTTTTTAATCATACGGATCTTAAAAAATGACATTTCCTTATGCGTCAGACAGTTGAACCATCTGATCTGAAGCAGAGATGGGGAAATCAGTCAACCTTGCAAGGCTTTTTCTCCCCAGCAGGAATACCTGGCTCAATAGATCAGGGCCCAGCATAAGCCAGGGCATCCTGGATGACCAACCCTGCGTTCAAATCCTGTGCTTTGTGGTTGTGCTAAAGTGCTTCTGTGTAGCCTAGCTGCATGTTCTTGGAAACCAAATGATAAGGAACTGATATCACCCCTGAAAAAGTGAAGACTAAAATTTTAAGTAATTCAACTGACAGAACCTGTTTATGGGCACATTGTATCAGGTATTGCACTAAACTCTGGTGACATGAAGATGGAAAGAATTGACCCGGCTTTCACGGAACTTGTGAGCTAATAAAGGAATCAGAAAAGCAAGGTTTTGTGATACATGTGTCAGATCTAGTAAAATGTCAAATGTGCTGTAGGGATACAAATAAATAAGGAGTTTTGCTTCAGTAAATTTTTTTTTTTTAGAGAGGCATGGGCTTCCCTGATGGCTCAGTGGTAAAGAAATTGCTTACTAATGCAGGAGACATGGGTTCAGTCTGTGGTCCAGGAAGACCCCGCATGTCCCAGAGCAACTAAGCCCACGCACGACAGCTACTGAACCTGCGTGCCCTAGAGACTTTGCTCCACAATGAGAAGCCCCGTGCACGCAACTAGCGAGTGCCCCCCACTTGCTGCAACTAGAGAAAAGCCCACACAGCAACAAAGACTCCATACAGTCATAAATAAATTTATATTAAGAAAAAGAAAGGCAAAATCATTTTACTCAGAACCTTAAAAGATAAGGAGATATTGTCAGTTGACCACTTGGAGATTGGCAGAAAGGTCTTTTATCTTCTAAGTAAAGAGAAAAGTGCAAAGCCAAAGAATTTGAAAAAGTAACATGCTAAATTTAGGGGACATTAAATGGTCAAGATGGCAAAGAAGCAAGGAGGCCAGAGCCTGTTGTAATGGGCCAGGGTTTTCAGTTCACTGATACCAAAAAAACCATGCAGTCTAAAAGTTGCTTGCCTTTAGGATGGGAGAATTCACTGTACTCTTAGAGCATTTTATACTTTTTTTGTTTACATTTGGCTTCCGCTTTTAGTTGGGTATAAAGTCTTCTTTCATAGGCATAAAGCTTCGGCATAATGAAGTTAATCACCCAGAACAGTGTCTGATCAATGTGAAAAGACACGGTTGTCGCTTTTAGAATTCTGGGTAAAAGGACTTCCCTGGTGGCTCAGTGGGTAAAAATCTGCCTGCCAATGCAGGAGACATGGATTCAGTCCCTGGTCCAGGAAGATTCCACATGGTGAGGAGCAACTAAGCCCGTGGGCCGCAGCTGCTGAGCCCATGTGCTGCCACTACTGAAGCCTGCACGCCTAGAGCCTGTGCTCTGCAATGAGAGAGGCCACCGCCACGAGACGCCCATGCACTGCAACGAAGAGTGGACCCCGCTCGCTGCAGCTAGAGAAAGCCCTCGCCCAAAGCGACAAAGACCCAGTGCAGCCAAAAATAAACAAATTTATAGAATTCTGAGTAGAAAACCCAAGAGACAACCTAAGGTTGCCAGAGAGAGACTCACAAAGGTAGAGTCAAACTAAGTTAATGGATGGAATTTCAGTAGGTGCAGAAGAGGAAGAACATTTCAGGTAAGAAAATTGTCACCTGGACAAGGGCAGATGCTGGGAAAGTGTGCGTTGTATTTGGGGGCTAGAAGAGTGGCAGTTTGACCAGAAATAGAGTGCAGGGGAATAGTGGGATGTAACTTAGCCCCACTGTACATTCTAGATTTAAATATAATTGTTTTCCACTTTAGATTGCTCTCCCATAGGAATAACCTGGTGTCCAAAATAAGCATGCTTTCTTGGAAAACTGGTGTGTCTGATCCTGTTGCAGGGTTTTCCATTATGTGGCCGACATACTGGAAAGGGTGATAAGTTCAATTCAAAAACTGTTCATTGATCACAACAAGATACCATCCCACACCTGTTAGAATGGTTGCTATCAGACAAGTGATGACAAGTGTTGGCATGGATAAAGACAGAGGGAACCCTCATGCACTGTTAGTACGAGTATACACTGGTGCAGCCACTGTGGAAAACAGTATGGAAGGTCCTAAAAAAATTAAAAATAGAGCCACCATATGATCCAGCAGCCCCCCTTTTAGATGTATATTTTGATGGAAATGAAATCACTATCTTGAAGAGATATCTACACCCTCATTTTCATTGCAGCATTATTCACAGTAGCCAAGGTATGGAGACATCCCAAGGGTCTGCTGATGGATGGACGGATAAAGAGATTGTTACATGTAAACATAAACATATGGATAATTGAATGTATACACAGACACACACACAATAGAATGTTATTCAACCACAAAAAGGAAGAAGTCCTGGCGTTTTGTAACAAAATGGATGAAACATGAACGAGGTGAAATAAGTCAGACAAAGATATCTCATTTATAGGTAGAATCTTAAAAAGTTGAACTTGTAGAAACAGAGTAGATTGGTGGTTGCCAGGGACTGGGGTGAGGGGTGGAAATAGGGTGTTGGTCAAAGAGTACAAACTTTCAGTTAAAGATGAATAAGCTCTGGGGATCTAATGTATAACATGGTGACTGTAGTTACTAAAATATTTTAGACCTGCAGTTTCTTGAGAGAGTAGACTTTAAATGTACTCACTATACCAAAAAATAAATAACTATATGAGGTGATGGATGTGTGTGTAGTAATCATTTCACATTAATAGATATATGTCAGATCATCAGATTGTGCACCTTAAACTTACATGGTCTTATTTATAAATTATATCTCAATAAAGCTAAGTATGTTCATTGAGCTCCTGACATGTGCCAAGCGCTGGTCTGAGGTTCATCAGTGATCAGACAAACCTCTGCCCTGGTGGAGCTGACGTCCTAATGCAAATATAAGTCAACACAGTGAAGAAGGGAAGGGAGAAATAAATTATTTGAGAGGGAGGAGTAGAAAGGGACTGGTTCTGAGGGTGGTCGAGAGTGATGTACCCTCAAATGAAATTTCACCCACAGCATTTCCTTCAGCCAGATCACCAAGAAGCAGCCCTTCACCTGAGTCTGGAGGGTTGGCAGCCTCAGTGTGGGTCTCTGAGCTGACCAGAGGTCCTTGTTTGAAGGTCTCCCCTGCCTGGTGCAGAAAGAGAAGATCTGAAGAGCCTCTTGATGAAAGTGAAAGAGGCGAGTGAAAAAGTTGGCTTAAAACTCAACATGCAGAAAACTAAGATCATGGCATCTGGTCCGATCACTTCATGGCAAATAGATGGGGAAACAATGGAAACAGTAACAGACTTTATTTTGGGGGGTTCCAAAATCACTGCAGATGGTGACTGCAGTCATGAAATTAAAAGACGCTTGCTCCTTGGAAGAAAACTTAGAATATTAAAAAGCAGAGACATTACTTGTCCACAAAGGTCCATCTAGTCAAAGCTATGGTTTTTCCAATGGTCATGTATGGATTGAGATTTGGACTATAAAGAAAACTGAACGCCAAAGAATTAATGCTTTTGAACTGGAGAAGACTCTTGAGAGTCCCTTGAACTGCAAGGGGATCCAACCAGTCCGTGCTAAAGGAAATCAGTCCTGAATATTAATTGGAAAGACTGAGGCTGAAGCTGAAACTCCAATACTTTAGCCACCTGAGTGAAGAACTGACTCATTGGAAAAGACCCTGATGCTGGGGAGAATTGAAGGTAGGAGGAGAAGGGAACGACAGAAAATGAGATTGGTTGGATTTCATCAAGGACTCAATGGACATGAGTTTGAGTAAACTCTAGGAGTTGGTGATGGACAGGGAGGCTTGGCATGCTGCAGTCCATGGGGTTGCAAAGAGTTGGACATGACTGAGCAGTCTGGACTGCCTGCTGCTGGGCCAGATTTCCCCAGTTTGCCTGAAATATGCCCAAGTGTGTGCTGTGACAGGGAAAAAGAGGGACCAACCTCAGGAGGCCAGGGAGAAAGCCCCCTACAACCCCAGATTCCTGGTGGACCATAATCTCTGGAGTGGGCAGGAGAGACAGGATTCCATGTTTTTAATAACTGACTCCAGTCCATGTTGTTGTGAAGCAAATCCCAGACAACTTAAAAGTTAGTTCATTCGTGCCTGTTTCAGTGTGAGCTCTCTAAAAGATATGAGTTCTTTTTAAAAATGTGACCCAAATGTACTTATTACACCTAAAAATTTTATTGGGATGTAATATATTTAATATGTCACTAGTAATTGCAAATTTTCAATGCTGGTGGACCTTGGGAAATTTTACATTTGTGAGGATTAAACTAGAATTATGTGAATTTTTAAGACAACACCTTTGGGAACACTACCTTTACACAAATCGCAGCTGCCCTGCTTTTAAACCCCAAATATTTATTCAGTATTTATTATATCTGTTTATGTACAATTTGCTGGGGATGTGAAGATGAATATGACAAGATTCCTGATTTTGAGGGTACAGTTCAGTTGCTCAGTTGTGTCTGACTCTTTGTGACCCCATGGACTGCAGCATGCCAGGCCTCCCTGTCCATCACCAACTCCTGGAGCCTGCTCAGACTCATGTCCATCGAGTTGGTAATGCCATCCATCCATCTCATCCTCTGGCACCCCCTTCTCCTCCTGCTTTTCAATCTTTCCCAGCATCATCGTCTTTTCTAATGAGTCAGTTCTTTGCATAATGTAGCTAAAGTATTGGAGCTTCAGCTTCAGCATCAGTCCTTCCAATTAATATTCAGGACTGATTTCCTTTAGGATTGACTGGTTTGATCTTGCAATCCAAGGGACTCTCGAGAGTCCTCTCCAACACCACAGTTCAAAAGCATAAATTCTTCGATGCTCAGCCTTCTTTATGGTCCAACTCTGATATCCACACATGACTACTGGAAAAACCATAGCTTTGACTCTGTGGATCTTTGTCAGCAAAGGAATATCGCTGCTTTTTAATAGGCTGTCTAGGTTTGTCAGGGCTTCCCTGATAGCTTAGTTGATAAAGAATCCACCCGCAATGCAGAAGACCCTGGTTCAATTTCCTGAGAAGATCCTCTGAAGAAGGAATAGGCTACCCACTCCAGTATTGTTGGGCTTCTCTTATGGGTCAGCTGGTAAAGAATCCACCTGTAATACGGGAGACCTGGGTTCAATCCCTGGGTTGGGAAGATTCCCTGGAGAAGGGAAAGGCTACCCACTCCAGTATTCCAGCCTGGACTGTACAGTCCATGGGGTTGCAAAGAGTCAATGACAGAGACTTTCACTAGGTTTGTCATAGCTTTTGCTCCAAGGAGCAAGCATCTTTTAATTTCGTGGCTGTAGCCACCATCTGCAGTGATTTTGGAGCCCAAGAAAAGAAAGTCTGTCACTGTTTCCATTGTTTCCCCATCTATTTGCCATGAAGTGGTGGGACCAGATGCCATGATCTTAGTTTTTTGAATGTTGAGTTTGAAGCCACCTTTTTCACTCTCTTTTTTCACTTTCATCAAGAGGCCCAATAGTTCTTTTTCGCTTTCTGCCATAAAGGTGGTGCCAACTGCATATCTGAGGTTATTGATATTTCTCCTGGCAATCTTGATTCCAGCTTATGCTTCATCCAGCCTGGCATTTCACGTAATGTACTCTGCATATAATTTAAATAAGCAGGATGACAGTATACAGCCTTGATGTACTCCTTTCCCAGTTTGGGACCAGTTCATTGTTCCATGTCCAGTTCTAACTGTTGCTTCTTGACCTGTGTACAGATTTCTCAGGAGGCAGGTAAGATGATTTGGTATTCCCATCTCTTTAAGAATTTTCCAGTTTTTTGTGACCCACACAGTCAGAGGCTTTACATATAGTCAATGAAGCAGATGTTTTTCTGGAATTCTCTTGCTTTTTCTATAATCCAGTGGATGTTGGCAATTTGATCTCTGGTTCCTCTGCCTTTTCTAAATTCAGCTTGAACATATGGAAGTTCTCGGTTCACGTACTGTTGAAGCCTAGCTTGGAGAATTTTGAGCATTACTTTGCTAGCGTGTGAGATGAGTGCAATTGTGTGGTAGTTTGAACATTCTTTGGCATTGCCTTTCTTTGGGATTGTAATGAAAACTGACCTTTTCCAGTCTTGTACCCATTGCTGAGTTTTCCAAAGTTGCTGATACATTGAGTGCAGCACTTTAACAGCATCATCTTTCAGGATTTGACATAGCTCAGCTGGAATTCCATCACCATCAGTGAGGGTAGCACTGTAATATTGTCTTATATATACATCTGTTAGTAACATTCAGATTTGAGGCCAGTCTTTTGGTCCACTGTACTTATTGTTGTTGTTCAGTTGCTAAGTCGTGTCCAGCTCTTTGCAACCCTATGGATTGTAGCACACCAGGCTTTGCTGTCCTTCACCATCTCCCAGAGTTTATTCAAACTCATGTCCATTGAGTCAGTGATGCCATCCAACCATCTCATCCTCTGGTGCCCCCTTCTCTTCCCACCTTCAGTCTTCCCCAGCACCAGGATCTTTTCCAGTGAGTCAGCTCTTTGCATCAAGTGGCCAAAGTATCGGAGCTTTAGCTTCAGCATCAGTCCCTGGACAGAGGAACCTGATGAGGTACAGTCCATGGGGTCACAAAAAGTCGGACACAACTGAGCAACTAACACTTTGACTCCACTGTACCTTAATACCCAGAGGTCTTTCGCACCACTAGCTGTGCAACAGGAGAGCAGACGGTTAAGCGTGTCCTCACATGCCGCGTTACTCTCGGAGTTTGGTTTCTCTTGAACCACCTCAGAGACTTTCAGAACTCAACCCTCCCTCTTTTGATGTCCTCCTTTGTTTTAGACCCACCCATCTACCCAGCCTGGCACCACATGGCAGTTGACATTAAAGGATGATGAAGAGAGATGTTTTCCCCAGGACCATCTCCACATCAGTCAGACAATGCATACACAGGTCTTCCATCAGTGGATTCCTGTTAAATCTCAAAAATTTGAGAGGCCTTCAGCAAACAAGCAGAATTTTTATCAGCCCTGAAATATTTCAGCATGTATATTTCTGGCTGGTTTTAGAATCTGTTGATGTTTCTCAAACTTGAGAACTCAGACCAGCCAGGATTATTTCTTAAGATAGCAGTTTGAGAAACACTGGTCTGTGTATGGTTAAATGGTTCTGTTGCCAGTAAACATAGGTCATTATCGCTGTGTTGGAATTTTGCGCCTGGACCTCTCAGAGAATCCAAGGTCTTCAGGGATCAAAGTTTTAAAATCACTATCCTGGCTATTAACTTCATTAAGGATAAAAAAAACAAGCCCTGAAACATTGGAGTGTGTCAGTAGTTGTCAATGTCAGTGTCCAGAACAAGCCCCCTGACTTCCAAATTCAGTGCCCGCCCCCCACAGCCCCTGTAAAGCCTGGCCAGACTTTTCCCTTACCCCCTCAGATCAGTCCCTCTTTCTCCCCATGTTATAGTATGTTGTGTAGTGAGCTTGATTCTTAATTTATTAGGTTTATGTCTACTTCACTTCATTCCAAGTTGAAAAGTAAAGCAACTTAAAGCCTTTCAAAGTCTTTTTTCTTTTCTTTTCTGTTTTTTTTGGCTGCACAGCAGGATCTTAGTTTGCTGACCAGGGATCGAACCATGTTCCCTGCGGTGGAAGTCCAGAGTCCTAACCACTAGACCACCAGGGAATTCCCAAACTTTGCATTTCATGAGTTGAACCATGAAATACTGATAATTGCCTACATTAATAATGGTCATCTTTTCTGACTTCAAGGAATTCTTTGGTTCCTAACTTTTCCTCCTAATAATGTTTTAGTTTTTTCCACCTTTCTTCCTTGCTGCTAGTGGGCTCTAGCTGGTGACAAAATAAATGAAGTTCTTGGTTGAATAACAACGGAAAAACTCAGAAGCCATCATGCTGAGTTTGACAGTTTCCTTTTATTACATATGGGTATAACTCTGAAGATATAGTCATTTTTTTTCTAGCAAAGTGTCGTATTATTTCACAAAAAACGACCTGTGACTTCACCTGAAGAAGCTTGGGAACCCCCTGCAAAAGTTCTAGCACTTCTTACACTGTGTTGTAGTGAATTACTGCATCTGTCTTCCAAAAGAGAGTGAGTTCCTTACAGTTAGGAGCTGTGCCAGAAAGTCTGGCACAGCCTTACAGTTACAAAATTTAACAGTCCATAACAATAACAGTACAATAAAAGAAATAAGATGAGAATGCTTTATATCCTAGGTGACATAAACACTTACTTTCCCTGGGTAAGTGGCTGTTTTATGGGGTAACTTGTTGATCATGACACTTATTGGGATATTGTTTGCTTAAATAAACACAGTAACTTACATTTTGGCCTTGCTTTTCCAGTCCTACAAAAATGCTAAGGGTATTTATATTTACCATTGCGTTTTATGTCATACTCATTCGACATTCCCAGTCCTCAACACAAGAACTGGCACATAGTGGGTGCTGAGTGTTGATTAAATATTTACTCTCTTCACCCACCGAGCAACTTCCTTAAATATAGTAATTAAAGAAGCAGGTTTCCCCGTTCCCTAAGCTTTTTTTCAGGGTAGAAAACAGAAGGAGGCAGGGCTAAAGCAATTTACTGTGCTCCTTTTCTCCTTCCCTCCTCCTTTTAGGATTCTCTGATCCCACAATTCATGCTAATGAACTCATATAAGCTGTTCTTACCTCCTAAAGTAATTTCTTCCAAAGATGGAATAATAGGGACTGGATTGACCTCCTTTCATAAAAGTTAAAAATTAGATAAAACATGGTTATTAGACATTGACTATCAGGCAGCCCAGGACAGTGACTCATGAGAAGGAGAAAATGGATAAGATGAGCCCTGTAACTTCCCCAGTGTCCTGTCTGAGGAGAGTTTCCAGGCCACAGCACCGGGAAAAGGAACCCGCATGGCATCTAGGAGTCTTCTTGAGTTGAGCTGATGGTGCTGGCGTGTAAGAGTGGCTAAACTCGTGTGGGCAGAGCACCAGAGAAGAGAGCTGCAGTGAGATAAATATAAAACCCTGGAGAGTGTCTCCCTTGACTCTTCAGCTGATACCCAGTCAGTTCATGCATATGGGGAAACTACCCAAGTCCTGGGAAAGAACCAACCAAAAGGATTAGAGGAATTAACACTTGGAGCTCACACAGGGCAGAGAATAGTTTGTGTTTCCACTTGTAAGAGTGCAAAAATCCTTACAATTCTGCAGTATCAAGTGAAGTACTCAGGTGGGTATTGGGCAAAACTGACCCTAGACTAAAGACTGACAAAGCTTAAAATCAGACCTCAAGAGAATCAAACTATTCCTACAACCAACCTAATTGTGTTCTAGAGAGAGTTAAAATAGAAAAATATCCAGTACTCAATAATGTAAAGTTAGCAATGTCTGGAATCCAATCCAAAAGATTACTAGGCATACAAAGGAGAAAAACACTACCCATTATAAGGAGAAAAAAAATCAATCAGTAGAAACAGACCCAGAAATGATACAAATGATAGAATTAGTAGAGAGGGATATTAAAAAGTTGTCACTATTCTGCATAATTTCAGGAAGGGAGAGGAAAGATTGAACATATTAAAGACAAGAAAGATATTTTTTAAAAAATACCCAACTACTAGAGATGAAAGCTAAATGGTTGAAAATTTAAAAATATATTGGATAGGATTAATAAGTGATTAGACACTGCAGAAGGAAAGATTAGTGTGCTTGAAGACACAGCAATAGAAACTGTCCTAAATGAAAACCAGAGATATAAAAAGACACTTAAAAAGTTTTGAAACAGCACCAATGAGCTGTGGAACCACTTAAAAGCAGCATAATCATAGGTAATTGGAGTCCCTGAAGGAAGGGTATGACATAGAGAATATAAAGTAATGGCTGCAATTATTCAAGATCAGCTTACCTGCCCCCTGAGAAACCTGTATGCAGGTCAAGAAGCAGCAGTTAGAACCAGACATAGAAGAACAGACTAGTTCAAAATTGGGAAGAATACTTCCAGGCTGTGTATTGTCACCCTGCTTATTTAATTCATACGCAGAGTATATCATGTGAAATGCTGGGCTGGATGACTCACAAGCTAGAATCAAGATTGCTGGGAGAAATATCAACAACCTCAGATATGCAAATGTTATCACTCTAATGACAGAAAACAATCTAAAGAGCCTCTTGATGAAGGTGAGAGAGGAGAGTGAAAAAGCTGGCTTAAAACTCAACCTTCAAAAAACTAAGATCATGGCATCTGCTCCCATCACTTCATGGTGAATAGATGGGGGGAAAGTGGAAGCAGTGGCAGATTTTCTTTTCTTGGGCTCCAAAATCACTGTGGATGGTGACTGAAGCCATGAAATTAAAAGATACTTGCTCCTTAGAAGAAAAACTATGACAAACCTAGACAACCCATTAAAAATCAGAGATATCGCTTTGCTGACAAGGGTCTATCACAGTCAAATCTATGATTTTTCCAGTAGTCACGTACAGATGTGAGAGTTGGATCATAAGAAAGTTGAACACCAAAAAATTGACGCTTTCAAACTGCGGTGCTGGAGAAGACTCTTGAGAGTCCCTTGGACAGCAAGGAGATCAGATCAGTCGATCCTAAAGGAAATCAACCCTGAATATTCATTGGGAGGACTGATGCTGAAGCTCCAATATTTTGGCCACCTGATGGGAAGAGCTGACTTATTGAAAAAGACCCTGCTGCTGGGGAAAATTGAGGGCAGGAAGAGAAGGGGGCGACAGAGCATGAGATGGTTGGATGGCATCACTAGCTCAATGGACATGAGTGTGAGTAAGCTCAGGGAGATAGTGAAGAACAGGGAAGCCTGGCGTGCTTCAGTCCATAAGGTTACAAAAAGTCTGCCACCACTTAGCAACTGGACAACAAACAGCAGCAGCAGTGGCTGCAATTATTCTAAACTGGAGCAAGATTACAAGCTTACAGATTATGGAAATTTAGTGAATCCCAAACACAAGAAACATGAAAATATTGCCAAGGCACATCATAATCAAAGTGCTTAAAACCAGTGATAAGGAGAAAAGTCTTTAAAGTATTGGGGGTGGGGGATGAGGGTGGGGAGGGGAGACCTGTTATGTACAAAGGGACAAAAGTAAGAACCACAGAAGAATTCTGTTTAGAAACAGGGCGAGCAAGAAACAGTGTAGCAGTATCTTTGAAGAACCAAAAGAAAACAGGCTCAATAGACAGGAGTTTGAGCAAACTCCTGGAGATAGTAATGGACGGACAGCCTGGAATGCTGCCGTCCATGGTGTGGCAAAGCATTTTACACGACTTAGTGGCTCAATGACAGAACTATATGTATCCAGTGAAATACATTTCAAAAATTAAGGCAAAATAAACATTTAAAGACATATGAAAGAATTCATCACCAGATATGTACTTCAAAATATTAAAGGAAATCCTTCAGAAGGGGGGAAATGATACCAGATGAAAATCTGAATTCGGTCAAAGGATTGAACAGCACTGGAACTGGTAAATATATGGGTAAAAATAAAAGTAACTACAGCTCATTATACCTTCAGAGATCACATGAGAAGACTACCCATTCCATAGCTCAGTTCAGTCGCTCAGTCGTGTCCTGCTCTTTGCAACCCCATGAATCGCAGCACGCCTGGCCTCCTTGTCCATCACCAACTCCTGGAGTTCATTCAGACTCACGTCAGTGAGTCGAGTCAGTGATGCCATCCAGCCATCTCATCCTCTGTCGTCCCCTTCTCCTCCTGCCCCCAATCCCTCCCAGCATCAGAGTCTTTTCCAAGGAGTCAACTCTTCGCATGAGGTGGCCAAAGTACTGGAGTTTCAGCTTTAGCATCATTCCTTCCAAAGAAATCCCAGGACTGATCTCCTTCAGAATGGACTGGTTGGATCTCCTTGCAGTCCAAGGGACTCTCAAGAGTCTTCTCCAACACCACAGTTCAAAAGCATCAATTCTTTGGCGCTCAGCCTTCTTCACAGTCCAACTCTCACATCCATACATGA
>SJYQ01006650.1:140847-194608 GCA_006410935.1 Redunca redunca
TGGTAGTCAGGTGTCTGGGCAGTGCCTTCTGATCTCTTGGGACACCTATAGGAACTGCAGTCCCCTTCTCTCCCTGCCAGATCCTACTGCTGAAAACTGCTATCACCCAGGGGATGTGTCTTGCTCTAGTGTGTGAAACCAAGAAGTAGTTTGTAACCTCTGATCTAGGGACTTCCCCTTGGAAGAGGGGCGGCCAGAGGCCCATCTTGTGAATCCAAAGTCATTACTTTAATGAGGGCTTCAACAAGAGCCCAGAAGTAATGGGAGAATCTTTCCACAAAAAACTCAGCTCTTCACTTTGGAGTCATTCGTTTCTATCCTCAGATTGTCTTTCCACTTTAGAATCCTAGTCAATTTCTACACATTCACTCTGGTAGATGTACTCTGATGGGGCCATCTGTCCTCCTGGGGAAAGAAATACTGGCTTGGGCTGCGTGTGACTGTGTTTGGGCACCATATAGAGCTGGGTGTGTAGAGGTAAGAGTCATCTCTTCTAATCTGAAACTGTTTAGTCGGAAAGAGTGTGGCCCTTTAAAAAGTAGAATTCTCAGAGTACCCCTGACTATAAAGGCTTGTGGAATTCTACCCAAGGGGCACTGGAAGAGAAGGTCTGTCTGGCAGGACTGATGCCCTGAGTAGGGTGGATGTCCCCAGCGAGTGTTCTGTCAGTGTCTGGGCAGCCCACTTGGTTTGGTAGGGGAGGATGTGCAGTGGCTTTTAATTTCATGCCTCTTGTACAATTGTTCTTGTGTTGGGTCTACTCAGGGAGTAGCTTGTCACTGACCTGTGGGGTAGCAGATGCTCTCTGTGCTTGAAGGTCTTCGTGGCACTGACGCTTGGAGGAGTGACTGGTGCTGCCTTCCTGTCTTGGTGTGTGTGCATTAACCCTGGTGTAAAGGGAACCAGGGAGAGACGTGAAAGGGTTCTGCCCTGATGCAAGCTGTTTTTTACATACATTTAGTTTGTTCTAAAAACAGACACTTAAAAATGAATTTACAAGAGGGTACAGTGGGGCTCCAATTAAATAGTCATATTGAAGTAAAGAAATAATATGCATTTTATAGGCTTAATTATACATCATAATTAGCTAACGTACTCCCTGTGATTGGGATGTCTGGGAGACCAGCCCAGGGAACAGTAATGAGCAACAGCTAATGTGGTTCTGCATGCTAAATGTCAGGATTTAAGGGCAGACCTTCACACAAATTTCTACCATATCTACTTGATGATAGTTTTCTAGTTTCTCCTTCCTGTCCCTTTTCACCCCTCAAAAGCCACATTAGTAAAGTCATCCTAGCATGTCTAGGACTCAACGTCTGAGTCCTAGACACAGATTTCACTTGGCCCGAGCTCCGCCCACAGTTGTGTCCATGGCTGTTAGCACTGGATAAGCTGTCCACACTGACCTCCTCCTATCTCCCATCAGCTTTCCTCTCCACCGATGATCCAGAGGGATAATCCATGGCAGCTGGACCCTGTCACCCACCAATGGGGAGGTCCCACATAGGGGGATACTTACCCCTTCCAGACCCTTCCTGAGGAAAGCAAGTTTCCCTTCATGTGGCAGGAGTAATTTTTATATTTGTTTGGCCTTGTGACCGATAGGATGGGAAGAAGTTGGGGGGAAGTGGAGAGGAGATGGCAGTTTTAACCAAGGGAAAAAAAAAAACCTTAGTAGAAACTCTGCCTTCTTCGGGCGTGTCCCTCTTCTGGGCATCTCTTCAGGATTTCATTCCTCCGTCCAACTGCCGTTCACAACTGCCCTTTCCAACGGCTCCAGAACTCTTGGCCTTGGCATTCCATGATGTAAATTATTCCACGCATGGCTCGAAATGGGTGTGAAGCGATGTTGCCAGGTGTCGGATCACTAGTGTAAGTTTCCCGGATCTCGGGGGAGGGAGGAGAAAGAAAGGGGGAGAACCACTCTTGGAATTTGTGCAGTTGTTATTGTTTCAGCCAGAACACAGCGATTGTGCTGGCTGAGCTGGATGCTGTCGATGGCTGGGGAGAAGGCGCTTTGGGCTTAGAGCTGCGGTGAACTGGGAGTTGAGAGTTTCTACTTTAAAGATTCCAGTGTTAGGATGTACACTGTTTACAACTGAACAGTTGGCATTGCTGCTGCTGAGGGAGGAACTTGGGACCTTCAGTGCAAAGCCTGTCACAGTACTGCCTGGGGCAACGGTGCCTCTTCTGTCTCAAAAAGTAGGGAGAATTGACTTTTCTGTTTTCCTAAGGATAGCTAAAATATGGCTAGAAATCCAGATTGCTTACCAGGTTTGGAAACATCTAGTCACAAAATTCAAAGACCTCTGTATGCACAGGATTTTTTTTAAAAACAAAACTGTGATTGCTCCTTTTGTTCACTATACTTTTTGAGGAAGTTACTGTTCCTGGTTTACTCCTCCTGTGGGGAATTGCTTGTGAAAGGTTGCTGCCAACCCCCTTAGATTTGTCTGGATTCCTTTTTGACTTGTAAGTTAAGGATTTGTGTTCAATAAAAACAATTTAAATTGAATACTTGATCTCTTGAATGACCACAAAAATTTTAAAAATCACATTCATAATAAGCAATTAGCAGGAAATGCACATGAATTACAGTTATTTATCTAGGAAAGTATAAGGTATATTTTTGTGTTGCGTTGATGCTGGTGGCTTTAATCTGCTCTGCTGAAACAGTGCTTTCTTATTCCTTTTCCTTATAGTTGTCATGGATGATGATGACGACTCGTGTCTCCTTGATCTTATTGGGTAAGACGCTCATTCCGGGATTGGGGTGAATTGAGTGTATGAGGTCTGCTGTACTGAAAAAACCTAATAAGCACATTGAAACCAAGTGGATTTTTTAAATAAAAATTAAATACTCATTATAGGTATAGTATATATATATAGGTAGAGTGGGTAAGTATAATATACCTACCTATAGGTATATATAGGTATAGTAGGGAGACAGAGTGACATGGATTAGCATAGGAGTCATCATTAGGTAATCCTCTGTTACATTTATTTTCTAAGAAATCCTAGGGGGCCGAAATGAGTGCTAGTAGGAAATGGAATGACAGCAAAACAAAAGAGAGAAAAACTACTAATAGTTTTAAAGCAAGGAGAGGATTTTACTTGAGCTAATATGTCATTTTCTTTTTACCCTAGTCAAAATGACCCTACACATAAGTAAGGCATTCATTTGCTGTTGTCTCTGGTTGTTGTTTTCTAGAGACCCACAAGCATTGAACTATTTTCTACATGGACCTAGTAATAAATCGGTGAGTAATACTCAGGCTGTCATAGTCGTACGTTTTGCTGCTGCTTTTACAGTCTGAGTGATCGTTTTTTTGAATTTGTACCTTTGCAGAGCAATGAGGACTTGACTAACGCAGGATATTCTGCAGCCAATTCAAATTCGATTTTCGCCAACTCTAGTGTGAGTATTGGAAACTGCAGTGATCAGGTGTTTCTGTCTCACTGATGCCTAGTGACTGGAAGCTATAATTGCTTTTGGATCATGATGGGAATCCTCACTTTGTCTTTTGCAGTTGCCACAAGAGGAAAATCTATTGAATTATGTTGACAGTTTCTACTTTTAACTTAGCCTATTAAGATTTTTACTTTACTATTTTCCTAAGCTTTCAGTTTTCTTTCTAAAATGCCACAGACACATAATCTGAAAAACTTAGAGGCTTTTGAACACTGTTACATAAGCTTTAAGAAAATTCCTTCTGAATTATGGTTATAGTCTCATCCTTTTCATCTTAAGCGAGGAAAAGATCATAGTAACTGACACCTATTAACCACTCAGTACGTTCTTGGCACTAAGAGCTTAACAAATATCAACCACACTAACCCTTACAATAATCCCGTGAAGTATAGTAGGTTCTGTTAGTATCCATATTTGAAGATGAGAGAACTGAAGATTGGTACTTACCAAGTATTACACAGCCAGGAGTTGCAGAGCTTGGAGTTGAACCCAGGCCACCAGGTTCCAGGGTGCAGGTCCTTAAACTCTAGGAGCATCTAGATAAGAAATCTGATCTGGGGGACAGGGGAGTCCTGCCTGGAAACTATATCCAGATGGCTGTGTTTAAGCCCATGTTACTTTAATCTTTTAACTGCTTTGTTCTCCATGGAAGATAGCCCAGAGTCCCACTGCCCAAGTTTGAATCCTTGCTCTGCCACTTTCTAGGTCTGTAACCTTGCTTATGTCACTAAATCTCTATGAGGCTCAGGTTCTTTATTTGTAAATCCAGGAGAACGATAGCTCTACCTCATAGGCTGGTTAAGATGAATGGAACTAGCCCATGGGCACACTGTTCAGTTAATGTCAACTTATCATCATCATCAGGGTCTTTATTTTCTTCATCCATAACATGGAGTACCATTGGAGTAGCATTTAGAAAGTTCTTAACATATTTGAGTGTGTACAAATTATGTCAGATCATAACATGTAAGACTCCTCCACATGCTAGGGGTGGCTTTAAAGTCACAACACTATCTCCTGTAAGGCTTGTGAATCAGTAGCAACTCTGAAATTCATTCTGCATGGGCAATAACTGCATGCATGCCTATAGCCCATAAAGAAGGTATTTAGCCTGTTTCCTGACACTACTGATGTTTACTCACCAGCTCTCCCCTGTCCATGTGAGTATGATTCTAACTTTTCAGGCGGCTTCATTCAGGGTGTATCTGGGGGGAACTTGGATTATGTCATGGCAGTAGAAATATTTTAAACGCTTTGAGAACTATGCACTTTTACACCCATGGTCTGTTAGCTTGTGTACTGTGAAAGCATTACTGTGTGTCACCACTCAGGAGATAATCCACTGTTGCCTTGACCTTTCTCTGCAGAAACAAGCAAACACACCTCCTTGGTTTCAGTGGCTTTCCCCCCACTTCCTTTCAAATGACTTCAAGTTCTAATTGGGTGTCAGGTGAACTAGTCTTGTTTTTCTACCCGTTCTTCCCGTCTTCTACCCCCAGGACACCATACCTTACTAGCCTATGGCTGAGAATTTCTAGGGTTTTGAAAACTGGACTGTTCATTCTTCTTCTTCTTCTTCTTTTTTTTTTTTTTCAGTCACACTGTGCGGCTTGCAGGATCTTAGTTCCCCAGCCAGGGATTGAACCCAGGTCCTGGCAGTGAAAATACCAAGTCCTAACTGCTGGACCACCAAGGAATCCCTGGACTGTTTATTCTTGCTTGATCTATTTTTAAATGTTTTTCTTCACCTTAAAAATTTTTTAACTATGTTACTATATATATATAACAAGTTTACCATCCTAACCATTTTTAAGTATACAGTTTGGTAGTATAAAGTATATTCACATTGCCTTCACCTTGTGTTAAATAACTATTGATTTCATTTTTTTTCTTTTGTAATCCTGTCGTGTCCCATGATAAACTTCTGGCCCAGTGGAGTGTCTCTGACTTATCAGTAACTGTGTTCAGTTCTCTGCATATGCCTGTTTTGTTGTGTCTAATTGGAACGCCCAGACCTTAAGGACTCATTACGGACAGACAGTAACACACAAGTGAGCACTTGACAAACAGTGACCAGCTTTTACTCTTGAATAGGACACTGATACAGTTTTTACAGCATCATAATGAGCTGATTACTTCTAAGAAACCAAATGCCCATTCACTCATTTCACATGGGAAGCTTCTTTTCATCCAGACTGATCTTGCCTGGATTGGGACAGGTTAGAACTAGGGGAGTTCTGAGAAACCCTGAAGGTCAAGGCTGAATCTGGGATACCATCTGGACATCTAGTAGAACCACACTCAGAACTCGCAAAATTCACGTCTCCTCCTGTGGTACAAAGAACTAGACACTGCTGTCTCCTGGATATACACATACTCTAGGCTGAGTCCCGTTCAAGCTTTGGACTTGGGAACAATCCTGAAAAATAATGCCTGTGCCACTATCTCAAAGAATAAAGCTACTCAGGTAGCCATGAGTATGTTTGCATTATTGATCTGTTCCCTATAAAATAATTTACCAGAGCAATGAATGCTTATACTTGCCAAAAAAAAAAAAGCTTAAACATCATTACTAAGGAAATCAAGTATCAGAATAAGATGAGCAGTTTGGAGAATTGAGTCTAAAAAGCAGACTGTTATGCTTTATTCATATTCAAAAGTGAGATTCGTTTTTTGTTTAAGAATCTCTTTCAGAGGTGAGATACGCTGTGTAACCTCCCGCTTATTTTTTTAGAATGCTGATCCTAAGTCAGCCCTCAAAGCTGTAAGCAGCCAGCTTGGAGAAGGGCCCAGTGATGGACTGCCACTTTCAAGTAGCCTTCAGTTTCTCGAAGATGAACTTGAGTCTTCTCCTCTTCCTGATCTCAGTGAGGACCAACCTTTCGACATTCTTCAGAAATCCTTGCAGGAGGCCAATATCACTGAACAGACATTGGCAGAAGAGGCATATCTGGACGCCAGTATAGGTTCAAGCCAACAGTTTGCACAAGCTCAGCTTCATCCCTCTTCATCAGCATCCTTTACTCAGGCTTCTAATGTTTCTAATTACTCAGGTCAGACACTGCAGCCTATAGGGGTGACTCATGTGCCTGTTGGCACATCGTTTGCAAGCAATACAGTGGGCGTGCACCATGGCTTTATGCACCACGTGGGGATCAGTGTGCCCAGCCAGCATTTGTCTAATAGCAGCCAGATTAGTGGTTCTGGACAAATACAGTTAATTGGGTCATTTGGTAATCAACCTTCCATGATGACTATTAATAACCTAGATGGATCACAAATTATACTAAAGGGTAGTGGGCAGCAAGCCCCCTCAAATGTGAGTGGAGGGCTTCTTGTTCACAGACAGACTCCTAATGGCAACTCCTTGTTTGGGAACTCCAGTTCCAGCCCAGTAGCACAGCCTGTTACCGTTCCGTTTAACAGCACAAATTTCCAAACATCTTTACCTGTGCATAACATCATCATACAAAGGGGTCTTGCACCAAATTCAAATAAAGTCCCAGTTAATATCCAGCCAAAGCCTATCCAGATGGGTCAGCAAAACACGTACAATGTAAACAACTTGGGAATACAACAGCACCATGTTCAGCAAGGGATCTCATTCGCCTCTGCAAGCTCCCCCCAGGGCTCAGTGGTTGGTCCGCACATGTCCGTGAACATCGTAAACCAACAGAACACAAGGAAGCCCGTCACCTCGCAGGCCGTGAGCAGCGCCGGGGGCAGTATCGTTATTCATTCTCCCATGGGCCAGCCTCACACACCCCAGAGTCAGTTCCTCATACCCACAAGCCTTTCTGTCAGTTCCAACTCGGTACACCACGTCCAGACCATCAATGGGCAGCTTCTTCAGACTCAGCCGTCTCAGCTCATTTCTGGCCAGGTGGCCTCAGAGCATGTCATGTTGAACAGAAACTCTTCCAACATGCTCAGGACCAACCAACCATATTCTGGACAGATGCTGAACAGCCAGAGTGCCGCCGTCCAGTTAGTGTCTGGGCAGACATTTGCTGCCTCCGGAAGCCCGGTGATTGTCAACCACGCCTCTCCTCAGATCGTCGGTGGACAGGTGCCTTTGCAGCAGGCATCACCCACCGTCTTGCACCTGTCCCCTGGGCAGAGCAGCGTCTCCCAAGGAAGACCTGGCTTCACCACCATGCCCTCGGTGACAAGCATGGCAGGACCTAGTCGGTTCCCTGTTGTCAGTTCGTCCAGCACTGCCCATCCTAGTCTTGGGTCTGTGGTTCAGTCTGGTGCATCAGGATCAAACTTTACAGGAGATCAGCTGACCCAGCCAAACAGGACTCCAGGACCAGTCAGTGTGTCCCATCGTCTTCCAGTTCCTTCCTCCAAGTCTACCAGCGCCTTCAGTAACACACCTGGAGTAGGAAGCCAGCAGCAGCTCTTCTGTCAGGTAATGTCCCCTTCATCAAACAAATGCTTGGGTGATTGCAGAAGGGAAGAATGGAATATGTATTTGTAAAGAATATAATTTTCATCCTAGGGTCCCAATTTATTATCTTAAGATGTTCAACTTATGATTGATTGCCTTTTTTCTTCTTAGTTAAAATGTTCTATCCCACATAGCATTGTGGTTTAGGGTAGAGACTTCATGGATTTGAATCTAGGCTGTATGACTGGGAACAAGTCTTACCTTAACTAACCTCTCTAGACTTAAGTTTTTCCATCTGTATAATAGACTTTATATTAATAATACTACCATCCCACATAGTTATTGAGAAAGTTAAATGAGATAATCTGTACAAAGCACTTAGCATGGTCCCTGGCAAATGGCAAATACTCAGTGTGTGCTTAGCTCATCGTGACCAACTCTTTGCAACCCGGACTGTTAGCCGGCCAGGCTCCTCTGTCCATGGGATTTTTCAGGCCAGAATACTGGAGTGGGTTGTCATTTTCCTCCTCCAGGGGATCAAAGAACCAATATTAATACATATACTTGATGGAATGTGTTATAGGCATTTAAAAGGAAAGATGATTTCAGATTATTTACTTACATCATGGGACTTCCCTGGTGGATCAGACAGTAAAGAATCTTCCTGCAGTGTGGGAGACCCAGGGTCAATCCCTGGGATGGGAAGATCTGCTGGAGAAGGGAATGGCAACCCTCTCCAGGATTCTCGCCTGGAGAATTCTATGGGCAGAGGAGCCTGTCAGGTTACAGTCCATGGGGTCGCAAAGAGTCAGACGCGAGTGAGTGACTAACACTTTGGCTTCCCTCTCACTTGCACCATATAGAAGCCACTAGGTCCTGTGACTATGGACTGGCTAGAGAAGTCGTGGCTGTTTCTTGGGTGCCAACTGGAAAGGCTCAGGGACCCACTGAGACTCAGCAGTGGGTAACTGGCCTGCACAGAGGGATGCATACAGAGGGAAGGATCCAGGGCACTGGATTGGACCAAGTACTTGAGCCTGTTCTTACCAAGCTGCTGTGCAGGTGAATGACCAGGCAGTCAGTTACACCATGTGAAGACGATGTTCCTGAAAAGCAGTGCAGACATTTGTCAGCGGTGGTCCCTCAGCCCATCTGCCAGTCCTTGAACTCCTATGGCTTTTGGCTCTCGCACATTCTGAAGATGTTCTGTAGCCCCAGTTCCATACCCCACCTGCCTGCTGTGGCATACCCTCTCAACTCCTCCATTTTCCCTGCCTTTCTCCTCCACATTTAGAAGAACTCAAAAACTTCTCTCTACCATGTAGGTCAATATTTTTTAATCTGTATACCTTTGACTTAGTAATTCCATTAATCCGAAGGAAACAAAGATTATTTATGATTAAGGATGTTCAGTGTACACTTTTGGTATCAAAACTGTTTGTGTGTTTTGTTTGTTAAATTTTATTTACATTTATTTGGCTGTCCCACGTCTTAATTGTGGCATGCCAGATCTTCGATCTTAGTTGTGACATGTGGGATCTAGTTCCCTGAACAAGGATCAAACCCAGGACCCCTGCATTGTGAGCGAGGAATATTAGCCACTGAACCACCAGGGAAGTCCCTCTGTATGTTTCGAAATAATGTCAGACTTATAGAAAAACTAGAGTTGTAAGAATAGTGTAAAAAATTTTCATGTACCCTTCAGCAAGATTCTCCAAATGTTAACTTTTTACCCCATTTGTTTTATTCTTCTCTCTCGCTCTGTTTCACACACACACACACATACACAGACACACACATATAGTTTTGAAGAGTAAATTGCAGGCATGATGCCTCTTGACCCCTACATACTTCAGCCTTAACAGGTTTATTTCTTGAAGTCAGGGGCATTCCACTACATAACCACAGTACTGTTATCAAAACCAAGAAGTCGGCATTATTACAATATTACTATTAAATCTGTAGACTTTATTCTGTGTAGTTCATTTTCCCAATAATGTCCTTTACGGCAAGAGAGAATAAAATATGTTTTGTTTTGTTTTTATGGTCCAGGATGCAACCTAGGATCACTGCCTAATTCTGTTGTCATGTCTTTAAACCTGAAACAGTTTCTTCGTCTTTTATGACCTTGACATTTTGAAGAGTACAAATCAATTATGTTATTGAGTGTCCCTCAATTAGAGTTTCTCTAATGTTTCCTCATGATGAAATTCAGGTTATACACTTTTGGTGGCCTTCCCTGGTGCTTAGCGGTGAAGAATCTGCCTGCCAGTGCAGTAGATGTGGGTTCGATCCCTGGCTCAGGAAGATCCCCTGGAGAAGGAAACAGCAACCCACTCTGGTGTACTTGCCTGGGAAATCCCATGGACAGAGGAGGCTGGTGGGTTATAGTATATGGGGTCGCAAAGAGACAGACTCAGCTGAACAACTAAACAACAGCACATTTTTGATAGGATTGCCACAGAAGTGGGGTGTGTGTCCTCGTGAGGTGGACTTGTCCCATTCCTGGTGATGTTAACCTTGAGCACTTGCTTAAGGTGGGGTCTGCTTCATGTGGTTTCTGATGTGTTCGGGGAGCTGCATTGAGAGTATGTAGATATCGTTTCTTGTCAAACTTGAACAAACTAGTTTAAGCTTTCATTGAAAATTCCCAACTGAATCAGTTCTTACTCAGTCGGCTCTTACTGTGATGGTCACCACATAGAGACTTTCTAATTCCATCAAGTTCATTCCACCTTAATTGTTAGCATTCTCTAAGGAAGAGCTTTCCTGTTCTCCCTTCTACTTCTATCAGTATAGACTTATAGATTCTTATCTTATTTAATGGGTTAAAAATTGTTGCAATCATTTATTTTGATGCTGAAATTGATTTTTTAAAATTATTTTTTAACATGAAACTTGAGATCATATGCTCTTTTTTAAAAAAATTTCACTTTGATGCTTAGGTTTGTTGGGATTTATATGTTTATTTAATTTTTGGGGTGCATGGCATATGGGATCTTAGTTCCCTGACCACGGGTTAAACTCACATCCCTTGCTTTGGCAGCGCAGTCATAACTACTGGACCACCAGGGAAGTTCCACTCCGGTTGATTTGATGGCCATCGCACGCCCCTCCAAATTGGCTGCTGGTCCCTCTGACATGTTTCCATTGTGCTTTGAGCACTGCCTTTTAATTTCTGGGAAAACATGATGTTCCATGTTCATCTTTCACTTTCCTGCCCCTGCCCTGGAATTCAACCATTTTAGGGGCCTTGCTCTTTCTAGTGGAGAACAATGCTTAGAAGCCAAGATCTGAGCACTACATATTCATTGCTACTGATGTTGTCACAACCAGGACTTATACATATTTACACATACACAACAACTGTAGCTATCTATTATCTATATATCTATATTAAAAACAGTGAGTTCATACTGATACTTCAATTCTAATCCAGGACCACCAGATTCGTTATTCAAGTCTCCTTTTCCATATTTATCACTCCCTTTTCTAATAGTGAAAAAGCCTGCCCCATAATATATTTGCTTATTTGCCCAATCCTAGAATACATAGAAAATAGTTTTAGAATCACTAATTCATGGGCTTCCCTGGTGTCTCAGAGGGTAAAGCGTCTGCCTGCAATGCAGGAGACCTGGGTTCGATCCCTGGGTTGGGAAGATCCCTGGAGAAGGGAAAGGCTACCCACTCCTGTATTCTGGACTGGAGAATTCCATGGACTATAGTCCACAGGGGTTGCAAAGAGTCAAACACGACTGAGTGAATTTCACTTATAAAATCATTTTAAGTGCACATTTAAACATGAAGTATTTAAAATGTACATTTAACTGTAAAATAGTTAATAAGCAGTTTGCTTTCTCTTTTAGAAAGACGAAAGACAATATGGTGAACTAGAAAATAGAAAACCGTCCAGCTTACCAAACACTCAGAAACCTGATTAAAAGGAAATGTACTACTCCATTAACGGCAGTTCCTTGGGTGGTGGAATTACAGATACTCTGTTTTCTTCTAATTTAAAAAATTTACCCACTTAGAGGAGGTGATACCCGGAAAGCATTTATCAACATATTGATGCATTTTTTAAAAAAGTAAAACTTCCATTGGTAAAAATTAGAAACAGTTCCAAAATAGCTTAGAATAAAAAGTAAACCCTCCTCTTCCAGGTTTCCCTACTAGAGGCCACCAGTGTTTCTATGTTCTTTCTCTTTCTCTTCCCCCAGAGACATCCTTTGCATATCCAGCACACGTCACATATACACTTAACTCTGCAACACACCATACCCATTACCATACCCATTTTTACTTAATTAGATAATTTGAGGATCTCATGACATCTGTATATATTGGTCTACTTTATGTTTATTATAATTAATTATACATAATCAGCCACAGCATGGTCATTTCCTTTCTTTTTCATTTTTTTCAATAATGCTTCAGTGAAGGGGGGAAAAATCTCTCTCTCTAACTCCCCAAAGTTTCAATTATCCAAAGGTAACAAGAAGCATATTCTGGCAGCTCCAAAGTAATTTTTTGTGACTTTTAATCTCAGAGAATATTGGGAACTAAATCTTGCATTATACCCCATGTGTTCTGCTCTAGGTTTTCCAGAACAATTAAAGTATCAGGTATTTTGGAATGAGGACATAACCTCAGAGGCTGCACAAGCTGGAAACGTAGTGTTGAGGTGCCATCTAACATTTACACTCCCAGGAAATCCAGAAGCAGAGTGACTCTTTTCACTTTATAATTTCTGTATAAATTACCTTATAGAACAGTGTAAGGAACAAAAATACTGTTATCAAGGGCCTTCAATGTTTATCTACTTGGGGAAATTTCATTTAGCAAGTTTTGATACTATAAAGCGTTAGTATTAAACGAGTTTTAAATATAAACTGTATTTATTTTTGCCATCGATAATACACTTATTTGGTTCAAAATTCAAAAGATACAGAAAGTTGTGTACTACAGTGAAAAATTTTCTTCCTCCTATCGCCAGCCACCCAGTTGCCTCTAGTTTAACCAGCTTCTTCAAGAGTGAACTTAAGTCCCCGCCTCACCTTTTCTTTTATGAAAACTTTCAGAACCACAGAAAAGTTGGGAGAGTACCATGAACCTCTGCAGCGAGATTCACCACTTGTTTATGTTTTGCAGCCTTTGTTCTGTTTGTGTCTGGATGTCTCTCATTCTCTCTCCAAACACAGACACACACACACACACACACACACACACACACACACACACTTTTCTCTGAACTATTTGAAAATAAGTTGCAAAATGGCATGAGCCTTGACCGCTAAATTCTTTAGCAAGTATCTCCCAAAAACAAAGACTCTCTTCAACACAACCTCAGTATCACTATCATGCCCAGGAAATTTAACATTTGTATAATAACATTATATCAGATTTCTTCCTGTTGAGCCAGTAACTCCCTTTATAACAATGCCTCACTCTGGAAAGCACTGATCACTTACTGTCACGTCTCTTTAGGCTACAGCAGCCTGGATCAGTTGTTTCAAGGGGGGCCCTCAGTGCATTGACTGATTGTTTCCTCGTGATTAGATTCTGGCCGAGTGGCTGGCATATAATGTTTGTTTGTCCCTTTATGGGTGATCACTTGGTTCCCGTGGCCCCCCTGGCCAGGTTTCTCCTCGAGGTATTCAAAAGTATCTTATTCCAGTACAAGGAAGACATAATCTCTGGGATGGTATTTTGGGACTATGTGACCCTCTTGTTTCTCAGCCTTTCACCATTGACTTCACTGATACATATTACATTAGTAATTGTAAAATGATTTTCTGATTATCCTATCTACTGATAGTGATTGAGATTTTTCCAAAAAAGAGAGCTTTTCTTCTTCTCACATTGTGTATATATATATGTGTGTGTGTGCTGCTGCTAAGTCGCTTCAGTCGTGTCCAACTCTGTGTGACCCCATAGACAGCAGCCCACCAGGCTCCCCGTTCCTGGGATTCTCCAGGCAAGAACACTGGAGTGGGTTGCCATTTCCTTCTCCAGTGCATGAAAGTGAAAAGTGAAAGTGAAGTGGCTCAGTCGTGTCCAACTCCTAGCAACCCCTTGGAGTGCAGCCTACCAGGCTCCTCCGTCCATGGGATTTTCCAGGCAAGAGTACTGGAGTGGGGTGCCATTGCCTTCTCTGGTATATATGTGTATGTGTGTATATAACACTATGAAATCATAGTTGTTTTTTTTCTTTTTAATTTATTTAATTGGCTATGCCAGGTCTTAGTTGCAGCATGTGGGATCTAGTTCCCTGACCAGGGATTGAACCCAGGCCCCCCTACAATGGCAGTGTGGGGTCTTAGCCACTGGACCACCAGGGAAGTCCTGACATCATAGTTTGTTTTTTCATTCATTTTGAAACTACTTATTATGGGGAATTTTATTTATTTACTTGTTTACTTTGGCTGCATCAGGTCTTCATTGCAGCACGCAGGATCTTATTGCGTCGTGTGGGATCTATCGTTGCCATGCACCGACTCAGTGGTGGTGTACAGGGTCAGTAGTTGTGGCCTGTGGGCTTAGTTGCTTCACAGCATATGGGATCTTAGTTTCCCCACCAGGGATTGAACCCTGTCCCCTGCATTGCAAAGTGGATTCTTAACCACTGGGCCACCAGGGGAGTCCCTATGAGGAACTTCAAACATGAACAGAAGTAGACAAGACAGTGTATTGAACCCTCATGCTCAATCAGCTTCAGGGCTTACCCACTCATTGTTGCTTCTGTGTTATCCATACCTGACTCAGGCTTCCCTGCCCAGTGTTATTCTAAAGCTAATTGAGAGATAGAAGTTCATCTCTAATTTTTAGTGTATTTCTCTAAATATCGTCTATTTTCTTTCATAGTTAGTGTTGCAATCTATTGCTTTCCTTATTCTTTTGATGCTTAAATTCTCCCCAGTTTGGTCAGTGGAGGTGAGGGCTACTTAAGATGGTTTTGGTACTTTCGTCAGCTCCCCATCTCCTTTGAGCACTCTATGGGACAAGATGTTATAGGCATGTCTATGATTTCCTTGCCTCACACCTAGAATCAGTCATTTCTCTAAGGAGCCCTGTGAATTTAAATCTCTTCATGCAAAGAGTCATTTACAGGACTTAGGTTTTCTCATGAATGCTGCTGCTGCTGCTAAGTAGCTTCACTCGTGTCCGACTCTGTGCGACCCTATAGACGGCAGCCTACCAGGCTCCCCCATCCCTGGGATTCTCATGAATGGATTAATATTTTACAAATCACTGATTAAAGCAGTTTGCAAGAGTTTAGCCTGTCAAACAAAAGTAAACAAAGTAAGTCCAACTCTCTTTAGATCCAGGCAAGAATACTGGAGTGGGCTGCCATTTCCTTCTCCAAGGGATCTTCCTAACCCAGGGATTGAACCCAGGTCTCCCACATTGCGGGCAGACCCGTTAACCTCTGAGCCACCAGGGAAGCCCCTACTAACTAACCATAAAATTCCCTGAGAGCTTTGTGTGAGAGATTTCTGGAGTGGTCACCACTGAAGTCTCCAGCCATCCCTGCCCCTCCCTAATTCCTTCCGCATCCAGCTCAGCCTGCCTACCTTACCATGGAACCACTAAATGCTCAGACGCTCAGACTTCATAATCTAGATGTTCTTGCTTTTTTCTTTTCCTTCTATACTTTTAATAGGTTACTAAATCCTACAAATTCTTTGAATGTCTCATATCCATTCTTCCCAATAACAATGAAAGTAATAATATTATTAACAACTGGTACATACTTTGGGACCACAGGTAGCATTATTGTTCCCATTTTGCAGTCAAGGACTTGGGGGTTCAGAGCATGGGCGAATTGCTGTAAAGGCAGACTTCACCTGCTAGCTGTCTTATCACACTGCCTCCCATCGCTCTGCTTTCTACATCCGTACTTGGGTCTGGACTTTAAGAGGGACAGCAGTATAATGGGTAAAATGAGAGTTGGAATAGCAATCAGAGCTCACTTGCAGGTCATCTTCTGCCAGTGACTGGTTTTGTGATCTAAGTTCATATCTTAAATTCTGAGCCCTGTTTTCTCTTGAAAATGAGGAAACCCTAGCCAAGCCATAGAGTTATCTGGGGAGCTTTGTAAAAATATGGATACCCCCTTAAATTCTGACTTAAATGGTCTGTATTAAAGGCTCTAGGCATTGGCATTTTTCAAAAGCTCCCCAAGTGATTCTAAAGTGCAAACAGGAAGAAGGGCCAATGAGTAGATGGTTCCTAAGGCCCATTCGTATTGTCATTAGGTGGCTGTCACCATTGTCTGAGTGATTAATCTGCCTCCAGCCTCTTCCCAAATTCTGGTTTCCATCACATTCATCTTCCCAAAACATTTGTTCAGTGACCTAAACCACATCATCGGGGAGCTTCTCATTGCACAGGAAAAAAGTACAAACCCCCAGCCTAGCCCTTAAGCTGAACTCAAGGTGAACTCTTCAGGTTAGCCAGGCATGACCCCCATGGTTCCCCAAACAGGCCAGACTCACTGTGAGCCCCAAGCCTCTGCTGATGGGTATCCACTGAATGTCCTTTCCTGTCTTGCCTGATGGCTTTCCCTCCATCAGGGCATCCAGACTTCTAAAAGAGTGAAGCCTTTCTCACACCATCCATTGATCTCTTCTCTGCACTTGTTGTTTATACTGCCCACCAGATACATAATCACTCGCTGAACTGTTTGCTTCATTGATTCATTCGTTCAGCAGTGTATCAGCGTCTGTGCGGCCAGCCCTGGGCCATACAACAGGCTGTTGCAGGGCAGAAGGCAGCGGACAAGCTGACCAGTATTCTCAGTGCTCTGGTGGGAGCAGCCTGGAGCTCCAGGCTCCAGAAAGGAGCTTCTCACCCAGATGGGGCAGGTTTACATGAAAGAGTGGTTTCTGACTGAGCCCTCCTAAGGGAGAAGGAAGTTATCCAGCAAGAGAGGGTCTGAGTCAAGAATGTTCAGGCAGTAGGGTCAGCAAGTGCAAGGCCTTGGGAAGGGAAGAGAATGTAGTCCTGCAGGGGAAGGAGAACAGGTTCAAGTGAGGCATGAAGATTTAGGTGGGAAAGGTAAGCAGACACTAAATCCTACAGGACCTTGGTGCTGTGTCACGGAGCCATCACGGTGTCATAACCTAAGCATGGCCTAGTGAAAACCAACTCTGCCCGGGCAGCAGTAGAAAGGGCGAGGAGTGAAATGGATTTGAGGCAGCTTAGATAGAATTTCTGATTGATTGGCTGGAGTGGCAGAATAAGGGTAACACAGATTCCCAACTTTTTTAAGCCAAAAAGTTGGCTTAAAACTCAACATGCAGAAAACTAAGACCATGGCATCTGGTCCCATCACTTCAAGGGAAATAGATGGGGAAACCATGGAAACAGTGAGAGACTTTATTTTGAGGGGCTCCAAAATCACTGCAGATGGTGACTGCAGCCATGAAATTAAAAGATGCTTGCTCCTTGGAAGAAAAGCTGTATGACCAACCTAGACAACATATTAAAAAGCAGAGACATTACTTTGCCAACAAAGGTCCGTTTAGTCAAAGCTATGGTTTTTCCAGTAGTCATGTATGGATGTGAGAATTGGACTATAAAGAAAGCTGAGGGCCGAAGAATCGATGGTTTTGAACTGTGGTGTTGGAGAAGACTCTTGAGAGTCCCTTGGACAGCAAGGAGATCCAACCAGTCCATCCTAAAGGAAACCAGTCCTGAATATTCATTGAAAGGACTGATGGTGAAACTCCATTACTTTAGCCACCTGATGTGAAGAACTGACTCATTTTAAAAGACCCTGATGCTGGGAAAAACTGAAGGTGGGAGAAGGGAACAACAGAGGATGAGATGGTTGGATGGCATCACTGACTTGATGGACATGAGTTTGAGAAAGCTCTGGGAGATGGACAGGGAAGCCTGGTATGCTGCAGTCCATGGGGTCACAAAGAGTTGGACACGACTGAGCAATTGAACTGAACTGACCTGAGATTCCCGACTGTGACACCCAGGTTCACTGAAATAGAGAACAGGGAAAGACATCGTGGTTTGAAGGAAAGTTCTGAGTTTAGTTTAGGATGTTTGTCCAGGGTGGGGTACTTGTGTGACAAGAGTTGTATGGGAGACGGCTCCGCATGCTGAAGCAGAGGGTGAGATGCCAGCTGAAGGGGGGCTACCTTGCAAGTATATCACGATGGAAGCAGCCAGAGGGGAGGAAATGCGTCAGGAAGACTATGTCAGCAGAGAGGGAGAGTGGCCATAAGAGAGCCTAACACGCTTCAGCACGCTGGGGGTGGACGCAGAAAGACAGGTCCGCAGCGAGACTCAGAGTGTTCCAAAAACCGAAAGGTCTTGGCAGTTTGGAAGCTAAGAAAGGAAAATGAGGCAGACAGGGGTGGCTGGGGTCCACAGAGCCGAGTGTCACTGAGGGGCTGGTGGAAGTCAGGATGGGAATGTTTCTGACATATTTAGCAACAGGGAGGCAGTTGTTGACCTTGGTAACATTCGTTTCTATGGACTGATACCTGCAGAAGCCAGATTGTAGATGAGGGGAGGTGAGGAGTGTGGCGATGAACACGGACAACTTCCAGAAAAATGACAGTAACTGACCCTGCCGTAGCTCCACGGATGTGTCGAGTCCAGTGGGTGATTTTTATAAGATACGGGAAAGCCTTGACCTTTTTTCCAAAGCTCTTGGGAAGGAGAAGGACATGAATTCCAGGGCATCAGTGGGACTGATTGTAGAAACAAAAAGGGGGAGATGCTTCTTCCACTGTAACAGGGAAGGGGGGAAGGGATGACTGGGGATCAGGTGAGGTCATATCTTTGATGGTAGAAAATGGAATGAATTCTCACCTGGCTTACAGGTTTGAAGACAGTGAAATAGCCTTCAGTGGAAAATGAGCAGGGAGCTAGCCAGAGAAAGAAAGGGTTACTGGTCAGGCCTGAGGGCCTGAGATTGGCCATCGTAACTGTGGTGCACTGATGGACTGGGTTTGGGCCTGCCTGGGTATTCTCTGGCTGGTAAATGTTCAGAAGGCAAGGCCTATAGCGGTATCCTTCAGCCCCCCCTCTTTGATTACTGTGGTGTATACAGTGAACGTCCAAACGTCTTAGTCAAGGTACTTTGGGTTGCAACTATCAGAAACTCACTCAAACTTATTTAGCAAAAAAGAAGGACATCTCATGGAGTGCAGCTCCTTTATAAGGGTCAGAGCCAGGCTCTCTGCTGTTCCCTTGGCCTCTCCAAGATGGCAAGTGCCTGCCTCTCTCCTTCACGGTCCCCTCTCTGTCTTCTGACCCCAAGTGGCCAGCCCAGGCCAACGTCACAATATTTGCCAACCATTTAACAGAGACTGGAAAAAGAGAAAAAAAAAACACAGAGACTGGCAAGTGCAGTGGTTTCCCCACCTTCAGAATACATCAGAATCCACTGGAGAGCTTTTTTAATAAAGGATTCCTGAACGCCACATTGGATTTCTGAACCCATCTTTGTGGATGGAACCCCAAAACTTTGTCTTTCAGAAGCTCCCCCAGGTGATCTTGATACAATTAGGCTATAAACCTGCACTTGAGAACTACTGCTCTTGGGTGCCCACCCGCTCCCCCCATTCTCATTTCAAGGAGCATCTGATTGGCCCACTCGTGGTTCAGTCAGCCTTGACCCAAGGAGCCAGTCATGGGTGACCTGAGGAAGCAGCCACATGGGGCCTCTGCTGCTCTGTACAGAGCCTTTGTTCAAATTAGGGAAAAGTACGCCCTGAGCTGAAATAAAGAAGGGCACCCCTAAGAGGGAGAAGCTGCTCCCTGGCAGGGTTGGCACTTTCCATGGGAAGAAGAGGTGCCCCTGCCCTGGATTCTAGCTCTCCACATCCTCTAGCCCTGTGTGTGTCTACCGCACTGGCTCCACCCATTTCTATGACAGGGGGCAATTCCCAGAGGAGGGCGTGGGCTGGGAAGATTCCCAGTGGCCTTCCTCATTCAGCAGACGCCTGATGCTATCATCTTGCTAGTTTGTTGTGGGCTTCTTACAAAGGGTACCGAAGAGCTGGATACGGATAGATTCTGTACTCTGATTATTGGGGGATTTCTCTGTATTCACATGGTATCAAGATAATGCACGATCTAAAGAGTTAAAATCATACACTGATGTGAGCAGAGTTCTTGGAACCAAGTTCGCAAGAAAATAGCCTTCAGTAGCTTCTCTATTGTAAAGAAAATATATTTCAAGAGGAAGTTTTCTCCTTAGAGCTCAGGAAAAAAAGACCAGAATGATCAACTTTATTTCTGGAAAAGACTGTCAGTTGGGGGCAACCTAAACTGGGGGGGAAATGGCAGAAAGTTGTTGGCTGCTAGGGAGAGCTTTGGACTAGGAGGAAGCAGGGACCCCTATAACTTACGCTGCTGTGGAATTCACTCACTCATTTTCATCTAACAGCGGTTCACCCTGTGTTCGCTGTGGTGTCAGGCCCTCTTCTGATGCTGGGGATTCAGTAGTGAACCAGACAGAAGTCCTGCCCTGAGAATCAGGGGACTGGAAGCAACCAGTGACCTCTGGAAACGGAGCGGGCCTGTTGGGCAGCAGAGCTTTCCAAACATACAGACCTGGGGAATGGAGGTGTAACCCACATTCCCAGTGGACTGCTCTTCCCCCATCACCCTGGCCCACCCAGCCTCCATGTTACCCGCCATGGACCAGCCGGGGAGATCCTTCCATTCCCCAGCGGAGGCACACAGTGAGGGGCACCGGCAGCAGCTGGAGGATGAAAATGCGCTGATGCCAGTGTTGAGCCCCCACTCAGGTGGGCGAGAGGCCTGTGAAACACTCATACCAGAACCTGCTCAAACAAGAGGTACCCTGCAGGTAGGAGCCTTGCTTTCAGACACAGTGGCAATTTACGCCCTTTGCTGTTATTGTTGCTCAGTCATTAAGTCATGTCCCACTCTTTGCGACCCCATGGACTGCAACACACCAGGCCTCCCTGTTTCTCACTATCTCCCAGAGTTTGCCCAAGTTCATGTCCATTGGGTTGATGATGCCATCCAACCATCTCATCCTCTGTCACCCTCTTCTCCTTTGGTCTTCATTCTTTCCCAGCATCAGGGTCTTTTCAAGTGAGTTGGCTGTTCGCATCATGTGGCCAAGATATTGGAGCTTCAGCTTCAGCATCAGTCCTTCCAATGAGTATTCAGGACTGATTTCCTTTAGGATTGACTGGTTTGATCTCCTTGCTGTCCAAGGGATTCTCAAGAGTCTTCTCCAACATCACAATTGGAAAGCAGCTTTGACATCAGATTAGATTGTTCAGGGTATTTTTTTTTTTCTTGTTACTCTTCTATATTATGAAAACACACACACACATTTAGGAAAATAAAGAAAATGCAAATGTACAGCTACCAAATAACTTTAAGCAAATACCTGTGCGAGTAACCACGCAAGAAATAGACTGTTCTCACTCCCTAACCCCGGCCTGCTCCTGACTTCCGCGATGATTTCTTCCTTGCTTTTCCTATGTACTTTTTCACTTTGTCTTGTTCTGGCTGTGCCTGATGTCTTGTGGGGTATCAGTTCCCAACCAGGGATCAAACCCGAGCTCTTGGCAGTGAAAGTGCGGAGTCCTAACCACTGAACTGCTGGAGAGTTCCCTAGTTTTATACTTATGTATGCATGGATTTTGTTTTATTTGTCTGTTTATTTTTTTATTTTTTTTCCTCTTTCTCATCTTTATTTAAAAAATCTGTGTCAGAACACAGAAATTGAAATGAACCGAAACCACAGAGTAAACTTTTCTTTTTTTTTAAAGTGCCCGGTACATTACATGATGGGGATTCAGCAGACACAGGGATGAGTACGAATTATCAAAAAAGTCTCATGGCATGTAAAGAGAGCTATGGGGAATGGGAACAGAATGACAGGTGGTGTTTCCCTGGTTTCAAAATTTAAAGTGACAAATTTCGTGCTAGTGAAGGATGAGGAATTAACAGTTGTACACGTGGATTTTCTATCAGTCTAACTGGAACTGTGCCTACTCCCCATGGCCTTTTGGTATCTGCATCTCAGCTCTTATTTGGAAATCTCACTGTTTTCCTGTGATAGGCTATGGTGGTTCTGAGTTCCCCCAAACAGTGCTTATTAGACAGCAGAATTCAGCCAATGATAACGTGGATGGCAGTTTATATTTGTCTGTTTAATAGCTAAGAGTCATTCAGGGTCGTGACTGATGAATAAATTGAGAGATCAGGCTGTGAGGTGCCATTTACTTATTCAGTTTTTCAAAGTTGTATCCTCTTAAGTAAATAAGGATGAAATTCTTCTGTTTCATGTGAACTAGGCCTATTGAAAGAAATTCCAAAAATGTTCTGTCCTGGTAGCACTGCTCTGAGGACTTTGGTGATATGGACATACTCCTTCTGGTTCATCTATTCATCTATTGATCTCGTGATTTCAGAGTCCCGTCTAGAATATAGCCTTGCCCTGTTAGACCACATTTTTCCAACTTTTATCTGTTTTCTTATCCAAAGTGGTACCTTTCTTTCTTTCTTTTTTGACCACACCTTGCAACTTGTAGGAACTCAGTTCCCCAACCCAGGGTCGAACCTGGGCCACAGCAGTGAAAGCCCAGAGTCCTAGCCACTAGGTCAAGGGGGCCCTTAGTGTTTGTCTGCTGGAAATACTTGTGAGGAAAGCCACAGGCCTCCCTACAACATGGATATCCTCCTTGTGGCTTCTCTGCGGTAGGAGAGTGTGCAGTTCTGTTCCAGGGGAAACTCTGAAGACTGGGAGGTTCTCCCCTGTGGTGTTCTCACTAAGAACATATGAATATTGCCTGTAGACTTAAGAGATGCAGGTCCAAGCTTCCCTGCTAATGGAAAGATGAGCAAGGTGACCATTTCCATCTTTGTAATGACCTCCTCCAGTCTCTCTTGGATGATGTCAAATCCCTCTTCATTTCTGTATTAGAAAAAGGAGCCAAATAGATCATTGTTTAGCATAATTCACTGTTTAGAACAGAAATATTAACATATCTAGTTAATTGGATTGTTGTCTAGTGACCAGGCATTACCCAGTTCTGTGAGCAGCCACATGTGAATGGTTGGTGGGAAACTTTTCCTTAGGCCAGAGTCACAGCTCGTCACCCATGGAGATGGTTCTGCTAAATCATCTGCTGGTGTACAAAATTGAAGGAAACACTGAAAACTTACTGCGCTGTGAAATAGGTATTGCGTAAAGGATTAAAAATTGGGTGTGGCTTAGAAACCCACCCTTTATTGTGCGTGCATTGTGTGCCCAGTCGCTTCAGTCACGTCCCACTCTTTGTGAACCTATAGACTCTAGCCTGCCAGGCTCCTCTGTCCATGGGATGCTCCAGGCAAGAATACTGGAGTGGGTTGCCATGCCTTCCTCCAGGGGATCTTCCCATCCCAAGGACTGAACTTGTGTCTCCTGCATTGCAAGCAGATTCTTTACCACTGAGCCACCAAGGAAGCCTAGAAACTGTTTATCACTTTTAATGCATTATAGCGATAACAGATTTTTTTAGAGCTAGAACTTGTTAGCCCTTAAACATCACCCAGTTCATCTTCCTTATTTATAGAAAAACACATAACAGTTTAAACATCAGATTAATTTTTCTAGTGATATTTTGCTCAGACTAATATTCAGTTGAATATACATTTTCCAGTTACCTGCCACCTAAGCCTGTTATTTCACAAACCAAAGATCTCCCAGACAGCAGGGGTGAGAGGTCCTTCAGATCATCTACACAGCAAACAGCGAGTGTTGACAATAGATTTGGGGTTGGCACTTAGGCCCTGACTGGGTGCTCAGCATTCCTGCAGACCCCGAATAGTCAAGGTCATAATCCTTGCAGGTGTGATAAAGCATTCCTGAAGCTAGAAACTGTTGAGGGGTAGAAACTGAGTTCCAGGCTCAGCTCTGCATCTGAGCACCATGGACACAGGAGTTCCAGGAGCAAGAAAGCAGCTGGTGTCAATGCACTCTGCATCCCTGAATGGTGTCAAGAAGACTCAGCGTGCCTGGAGCCTTTAGAGGGTACTCTTTGCAGTTCTCCCAATGTGACAGGGAAAATTGTTTTGTAATCTAACCTGAAGGCGATGCAGGAGACTCATTAACTGGCTTGGTTGGCATTTTAAGTGATCTTTTAAAGCTTTTATCATGGATTTAATTTTTCTATCTTGGCCATGTTTTTCACAGGCTCAGAAAAAAAGCTTGAATCAGACTTCCCCCATTTCTGCTTCCAAGACCACAGATGGCCTGAGGCCAGCGCCCATGCCAGGCCTCTTGAGCACCGCACTGCCAGGTCAGGAGCCCCCCCTGAGCTCGCCTCAGTCCGTGCCCATCTTCCCAGGGGGCACTCTGCACACCCGTCATCCTGCATCTCTTCCACTCTGCCTCACCTCTGCTCTGATCCTGCCTGCCTTCTGTATCCCTTCCACCTGAGTTATATACCATGCTGCATCTGTGCCATCATTTTATATAAAAAATGAGAACCTCTGTTAAATTATGTTCAAAAAGTGTGCTGCTTAGAAAGAGTGAAACCTAGTGTTTTGAAAACAGTAAAATGAAAATAGTATTATATGGCACATGTGACTTTGTGGCTATCCTCATGTTGCTTTGTATAAGTATATTTAGAATTCACCCCTCTGAGACAGAAAGTATCATGGGTCATGTCTCCCATTGCTTCTAAAGCTTTGAACACCCACCCTGCTCAATAAGTACCAGAAAAGATGATGCTATGAACGCTCATGGCCAGTCCTGTTTGGGCCTCCCTTTCCTTAAGTTGTGAGTATTTGGAGGTTCAGTGGTTCTGACAGATCACTGGCTCGAGGCCTATTCTGTAGACCTTAGATGATTTGAAACTGCAGCATTGACAGCCTTTATTTATTACCATTTAGGTATGTGTTTATTTCTATGTATTACCTAAATAATCTTTCATAACCCTTACCTCTGCTTTTTGCACTTTGGTAGATAAATATACTTCCTGCTTTCCTTTCTCATAGCCAACATCCATGATAAATTTATTTCAGCAAGTTCAGTAATTATGTACACTGGACTGTAGGGGTTACCTGACTTGCTGTTTCTGTTGAATGTTGTCTCATGTGTTCATTCTAATAGGGCAGGATTCTGGAAGCAAAGTTATACCAGCGTCCTTAGGAACCACACAGCCCCAGGAAAAAGTCGTTGGATCACCTCCTGGCCAGCCAACGGTGCAGGTAGAAAACAGTTTGCCTGGCTTCTTAATGTTCAGTGTGATTGAAAGAAAATGTCACATCCCCTTCTGTACAGTCAGCCCTGATGCCCTATATGCCCACAAAAGTGCTCATTGAAGACCTTCCCCAAGGGCCAGGTCTTGTCATTCAGTGTTTCTAGGATGAATGCATCTATTCCTTACATACTTTCAGTGCTATGATTTCCTCATGAATCAATAATATACCAGCAGCTGTCCACCTGAAACTATCACAACATTATTAATCAGCTATACTCCAAAACAGAAAGTTTAATTAAAAAGAAACAATTAATCCTCAAGAGCAAAAGTAAATAGAATGTGTCCCAAAATAAAATAGTCATACATTAATACATTTGTTTAAAGAAAGAATAATTTATAGCCTTTGAATTACATTTTAGTTGAAAAATTTCATTCTGATTTTTCTTGGAAAATGTATTCATGTGAAAATACTAAGTACTTATTAAATAAAACACTGCAAAAATTTATATTTTAAAAATGAAAATGATTCTGAATACAAAACATAATAATATACCAGCAGCCAACACATAATAGGCACTCAAAAATGTAGTTTACTGTTGAATGATAATGACCATTATCTTATCAAAAGTGGATCTGTTCCTCTTAGTTATACTAGAGATTTTTTTCCCCTGTCGGAGTGTAGGAAGTAGTCAGACTCTATGGTCTTTTAACTCATCCACTGGTCTAAAAAAGGAAGAAACAAATTTTTTGTCTTCCATTTTCTAAGGCCTTAGTTTCTTTACCATCAGTTTTACCAGTTAATAGCAAGGCAATGGCACCCCACTCCAGTACTCCTGCCTGGAAAATCCCATGGACGGAGGAGCCTGATGGGCTGCAGTCCATGGGGTTGCTGAGGGTCGGACACGACTGAGCGACTTCACTTTCACTTTTCACTTTCCTGCATTGGAGAAGGAAATGGCAACTTACTCCAGTGTTCTTGCCTGGAGAATCCCAGGGACGGGGGAGCCTGGTGGGCTGCTGTCTATGGGGTCGCACAAAGTCGGACACGAGTGAAGTGACTTAGCAGCAGCAGCAGCTTAATGAAATTTGTGATCATCTGGGCCTGCCTGGAATACTCAGTGAAGGACCTGGCTCAGTTCTCAGGTTCTGACATAAGGAGTATTTGTTCCTTACTGTGATCTAAGAAATACCCTGCTAGATCACACACCTGGACTAGATGTAACAAGAGCCCAGATGTGTTTCCTCCTTATTTACTACTGAGAAGATGAGTTAAGGACTGTCTACTGAATGTGCAGCTGTTTATGAAGCTGGCACTTAAAATATTATTTTTCAAAAATATAATGAAAGGACTTTTCTGGTCATGCAGTGGCTAAGACTCTGTGCTTCCAGTGCAGGGGTCCCGGATCGATCCCTAGTCAGGGAACTAGCTCTCACATGCTGCAACTAAAACCTGGTGCAGCCAAATTTAAAAAAATAATAATGAGCATTTAGGGGCTTCCCTGGTTGGTTGTCCAGTGGTTAAGATTCTGTTTCTACTGCAGAGGGGCATGAGTTTGATCCCTGGTCAGGGAAGTTCCACGTGTCACGAGGTGGCCAAAGGGGAAAATAAAAATGTAATGAAGCATTTGTAGAGGGAGCTGGGAATTCAGGCTTTAAGGTACAGTGAGTCCCTTCAAGGGGCTGGCAGCACAGCTTCCTATAATCTTGACACAGCCCAGCCCTGCCGCATGGGTCTGTGGGGCTTCCTTGTTTCGTTTTCCAACGTGGCAAATTCTACATTCTTAGAGTGTGCTCTTGATAGAGAGTTGAAAAGGCTGCAGCCACAGTGACCTTTATGTGGAACTGTGTTCTGCTTATGTTTTCTACAGAAGGGACTAAGAAGAGGTGTGTTTTGTCCTCAGGTGGATGGTCATCCGGGAGGACAGAAGAGGCCTGCTGCCAAACAGTTGACTAAAGGAGCTTTGTGAGTCCCCTTCAGAAATGACCCATTTTGAATGTTTTTCTAGGTTCCTAACCTTTAATAAATAGACAACAGCCGTCAGGTCACGATGCTATATGTTTTTAAAGTATACTTTGGAAGCCTTTCCCCATGGTTTGTTAGCACCTGTATATATATCAAATGTACTTTGAGCCTACTGCTTACCCTTTTGTTCTTAAGAATAGTTCTTTGTCTTCTTAGCAACCACATGCCCTTTGACTGGCCTCAGGGTCTCTGAGAAGCATGGTTAGGTAAATCCCTGTGTTCAGAACAGAAATGTTAACCAGAAGCTTAGCTGGCCAGTGGTGAGGCATTGCCAGGGTCTGTGTGAGCACCTGCACTTGAATGGTTGGTGGGAACATGGTGCTTTAGAGGCCAGGGTCATACTTTGAGACTAAACTCAGGGTCAGACTAAACTAAACCCACCATGATGTACAGAGTATAAAACTATACTATAGATGATAACCTCCCTGGGTGTCTCATTGTCTTTGCATGCAAATAACCATCGTGATTAGATTTCTTGACATGATTCAACACAGCCATCAGCAATTTCTCTCTCACAGCATTCTCCAGCAGTTACAGAGGGACCAAGCCCACGCGGTGACGCCTGACAAAAACCAGTTCCGGTCACTCAGTGACGCAGTGCAGAGGCTGCTGTCCTACCACGTGTGCCAGGGCTCCATGCCCACGGAGGAGGACCTGAAGAAAGGTGAGCAGGCTAGAGCCCCAGAGCGCCTCCTGGGGACACGGCCCACGGGAGAACCTGAGCTCGTAGCCCCCAGATAGTCACTGGAGTAATCTTTTTCACCACAGACCTGCCATCTTCCCAATTTGCTTGGTTTCCCAGGCCGTGTAGAGAATTGTGACTTATTTTTCTCAGCATTCTGTGAAGGAATACCCAGATGTCTGGACATTTTATGGGCAAGTTTGAGGGCAGTGAATGCAGAACATTGTCTGGACTCTGGCTGCAGGTGGGACGGCCCTGGGCTAGGTGCTCTGCACAGTGATTCAGGCACAGTCCTTGCGTTTAGGCTGAGTACACACATACCCTGAGCTGTTAGCATCACCTTTATGAATTAGATAGATGCTGTAGCCCTCTAAAAGCTTTGAGGTTCCAAAGGCAGTCCAAGGCACTGCCCCACATCCAGAAACTGGCGAAATGTTTAGAGGTAACTTCCTCTTATCCCATCTTGAGCTTAGCCCGTTCCGATGCCTGGCCCTGCTGCCTCTCTCAGCCACGCGGCCCAGTTCTACTTTCCTTCCCACCATGTTCCCAGCCTGGACCCCATTAGGCACCCTCCACTGCTTGAATCAGCCCCTCCGCTGCCCCTAGACTTGTCCTTCCAGCCAGGATCTCTAATGGGAGCGCAGCCATCAGCCCACTGGGAGCTTCCCTGGGAGGGCCAGGGTGCTCTTCATCCTCATCCAGCGTGAAATAGGGATGTGGAGGCTCTGAGAAGAGCGAAGTGGAAACTGAGACGTTTGGAGACAAAGGACAGAGGCACAAGACCATGACGTGCGAGATGCCGTGGACTAGTTGGTGTGGTTACGGGAGCCTGGTCTGCCCAGCCCGGACAGTAGGACCTCATTGTCTCAGTGGTTTCAGATTGTCACGCTCTGGAAGGAAGTGGAGGCTTCGGTCCCCTGAGCTAGTAGATGATTCTCTGTTCATTGATATTTGCTGCTGTGCTGTGCTCCGTGTTTTTCTTTCATAGATGATCTTAAAGGAGTTATGATTTTGGTTTCCTAATCAGAGTTAAAACAAGCTGGTATTAAAATGAGTTTCTGAGAGCACATGCCAGTGAACAGGAAGGGAAAGCCGTGCAGAAGCATCGCGTCTAACCAAGGAAGAGCTAAACTAAGAGAGAAAAGGGAGGAAGGAAGGACCTAGTGGTTGATGTGCACTTTCTTACTATTTTTCTCCCTCTCTCTCTTTTTGAAGTTGACAGTGAATTTGAAACAGTTGCCACTCAGCTCCTGAAAAGGACCCAAGCTATGCTTAACAAGTACAGATGCCTGCTCTTGGAGGACGCGATGGTAAAGTTCCACTGAGCACAGTTTGTTTCTTAAACTCTACAAGTCACAGCTACTAATTCAGAGAGAAAACTTCAAGGAATTACATTTTCCCACCATAGTTTAAAAGGAACATATACTTAAAATTTAGAAAAACTTACCTTTGCCTGTACCTACTACTAACAGCAGCTGTGGGTTGGCCAAAAAGTTTGTTCGGGTTTTCTGTGCATTTTCCATACGAACTTTTTGGCCGACCCAAATACAAGCGCTGTGCTCTCCGTGATTGATCACTCTCAATGTGTGCCATTGTTTTCCTGGTGCCAAGTGAGGAATTGGGGCTTGGTCACGTAACTTGCCCAACGCCATACAGCCAGTAAGTTTGTTCTGTAATTAGCAGAGCTGGGATACAGACCAGGACCACCTGACCCCCCTCCATACTCCGATGCTCTCCACTGCCTCTCATCAACTGGAAAAGGCAGGAGAGGACCGGTGACACTTCTGCTGAAGGTTGTTCAGAATAATATCTGAAAAGATGAGGTGACAGACGTTAAAATTAGTTTTGTCTTGTTTTCAGTTGAGAGATCACTAACGTCATAAAAATCATGCTTCATTTTAAAATGTACAACCTGATGGATTTTAATATGTTCACAGACTATGCAGCCATCAGCACTCCCTAACTCCAGAGCATTTTCAGCCCTCCAAATAGAAACTAAAATTGATTTTAAAGCACAGTGAACTAGAGAAAGGAGTAAGATTATCTCCGAAAATGATGGAAAGACCAGATCTATCTGAGATTTTAGAAGCAGTTCTAGAATCATACAGACTAATAAATTGGTCTCTTACAAGTGGCTTTTTTTTTTTTCGGTTGCGCTGGGTCTCTGTTGCTATGTACGGGCTTCTCTCTAGTTGCGGCAAGCGGGGGCTGTCCTCTCGTGGTGCGAAGACTTCTCACTGCAGTGACTGCTCGGGTTTGTGGGCTTTGGTAGTGTCGGTTCCCGGCCTCTAGGGCACAGGCTTAGTAGTTAACGGCATGTGGGCTTAGTTCCCCGAGTCCTGTGGGAATCTTCCCAGACCACAGGTGGAACCCGTGTTCCCTGCATTGGCAGCTGGGTTCTTATCCACTGTGCCACCAGGGGAGTCCATAACTGGCTTTTAATTTGAAATCAGCTTTGAAAACTTACCTTGGAAGAGTAAGTGAACTATATTATATATGTAAACAGTATAGTGTAAATATGTAGGGATGTTTGTGTTTACTTTATACGTGTGTGTGTATATATATATATATATATATATATATATATAAACAGGCATCAGTTCAGTTCAGTCGCTCAGTTGTGTCCGACTCTTTGTGACCCCATGAATCGCAGCACGCCAGGCCTCCCTGTCCATCACCAAATCCCGGAGTTCACTCAAACTCACGTCCATCGAGTCAGTGATGCCATCCAGCCATCTCATCCTCTGTCATCCCCTTCTCCTCCTGCCCCCAACCTCTCCCAGCATCAGAGTCTTCTCCAATGAGTCAGCTCTTCGCATGGGTGGCCAAAGTACTGGAGTTTCAGCTTTAGTATCATTCCTTCCAATGAACACCCAGGACTGATCTCCTTTAGATGGACTGGTTGGATCTCCTTAGAGTCCAAGGGACTCTCAAGAGTCTTCTCCAACACCACAGTTCAAAAGCATCAATTCTTCAGCACTCAGCTTACTTCACAGTCCAACTCTCACATCCATACATGACTACTGGAAAAACCATAGCCTTTACTAGATGGACCTTTGTTAGCAAAGTAATGTCTCTGCTTTTGACATGCTATCTAGGTTGGTCATAACTTTCCTTTCAAGGAGTAAGCATCTTTTAATTTCGTGGCTGCAGTCACCATCTGCAGTGATTTTGGAGCCAAAAAAAAAAAGTCTGACACTGTGTTTCCACTGTTCCCCCATCTATTTCCCATGAAGTGATGGGACCAGATGCCATGATCTTCGTTTTCTGAATGTTGAGCTTTAAGCCAACTTCTTCACTCACCTCTTTCACTTTCATCAGAGGCTTTTTAGTTCCTCTTCACTTTCTGCCACAAGGGTGGTGTCATCTGCATATCTGAGGCTATTGATATTTCTCCCGGCAATCTTGATTCCAGCTTGTGTTTCTTCCAGTCCAGAGTTTCTCATGATGTACTCTGCATAGAAGTTAAATAAGCAGGGTGACAATATACATCCTTGACGTACTCCTTTTCCTATTTGGAACCAGTGTGTTGTTCCATAAACAGGCATACCTCAGAGCTATTGAGGGTTTATTTCCCCAGACCACCTCAATAAAGTGAATATCACAGTAAAGTGACTCACATGAACTTTTTGGTTTCCCAATGCATATAAAAGTTATGTTTACACTATAGTCTGTTAAGTATGCAATAGCATTGTGTCCAGAACAAAAATGTGTCTGTCTTAATTTAAAAATACTTTATTGCTTAAAAATGCTAACCATCATCTGAGCCTTCGGTAAGTTGTAATCTTTTTGCTGGCAGAGCATTTGAAATATTGGGAGAATTACCTAAACATGACACAGAGATATGAAATGAGCAAATATTGTTCAATGTTTGCTGGGAAAATGGTGCCAGTAGACTTTCTCAATGCAGGGGTGCCACAAACCTTCAATTTGTTTAAAAAAAAAATACAATATCTACAAAGCACAATGAAATGAGATATGCCTGTAACTTATATATATTTATTTTAAATTGTGCCACCAAAGTCAAACAGTTGTTCTTACTTTGACAATCATTTCTGTAATAAAACTGAGCTGTCAAGAAGACTAACTGTCATTCATGAGAAAAGGATCATTTGGACAGATTTGGACAAATGAACTAATTATTTGGACAAATTATGTCTGCCACGAATTATGTTAAATTATTTTATGTTAAATAAGTAAAACATAAATTATTTTATGTAAAATAAAAATAAATAAGATTTGATTCTGTACAGCAAGAAATAATTCTAAGGAAGGCCTTAATACAAAACACAATCATAGGGAATTCCCTGGTGGTCCAGTGGTTAGGACTCTGCACTTTCACTGCCATGGCCCAGGTTCAATCCCTGATCAGGGGACTAAGATCCCACAAGCTGGGCTGCAAGACCAAAATACAATTATAGCATAGCAAAATATAAAGTAAAAGAGTATCTGAACAAAAAGGTTTCCAACATATTATTAAGCAGAGGAGGGAGTAAGCAGAGAATAGTGCATATAGTTGCTTGTCATTTGTGTGCAAAAAATAGAGAATGAACAATGTAAATGTGTGTATGGGCATAAAATATCTCTGGAAGTGTTTGTTAAACTGCTTGGCAGCGGGTGCCTGCATAGAGGGCCCTGGGTGGGTGGGAAGGCATTGCACAGGGCAGGCGAAGAAGGAAGGCTCACTTTCCACCTCCCCTTTTAGTACCTTTTGAAGTTTGTACCAATGTTGTAAATAACCTTTTCCCAAAAAATACAATTTAAAAAAATATGTCAATGATAAACACATTTTCTTCTCTGATTGCTTCCTCTGTCCCCCAAATGCAGCAAGATGTTCGCAGTTGTTAAAAGGCATCTGAAATGACTAGACTCTCTCATTTTTAGCGGATCAACCCCTCCGCTGAGATGGTGATGATTGACAGAATGTTCAACCAGGAGGAAAGAGCTTCTCTGTCCCGGGACAAGCGTTTGGCACTCGTAGACCCCGGTAAGAAATGTCAGCGTGAAAGCTGAGGAGAGCTCCTGCCAGGGTTCCGGGGCCGTGGCTTTTGGGAGACCGTCTGAATTGACCTTGTGGGATAAGACCTGAAGGTAGATCCTGGATTCCAGGGAGAAAAAATCCGGAGTTGAGAGCACAATATGAATCCTCTGAGAAGGTCTGTGTTCTGCAAAATCCAAACCGGAATTTGACATTTGGTTAACTGAATCTTCTTCTCTCCTGTAAACTCACACCTCTCAATCTTTCTCTAGTTTTTAAGAACTAAAGTAAGTCAGAAGCCTTCCCAGAAGCAAGTAAACCTCAGCCAATTATTGAGTTGTCTTACTGTGTGCCAGACCTTGTTGGGGGGAGTCAGTGAGGCACAGTCCCTGCCCGTAAGCTATTGGATGGTAGTGCTCCTTGTGGGTACTCTGAACACCCCATCAGCTTCCTGCTGTTTGCATCATGCTAGAGTCAACCCACATTCCGCCTTTTAGAAATGGATTCTCAGGACTGCCCTGGTGGTCCAGTGATTAAGAATCTGCCTGCCAATGGAGGCAGCATGGGTGTCATCCCTGATTGGGAAACTAAAATCCTGCATGCCACACGGTATGGCCAAAAAATAGAAAAAAAAAGTATTCTCTATACTATTTTCTAGCCTCTGAAATTTTTAAATCCAATAACATTATAACAATTTGTGGAGTATGGATTTTCACCCATATTTTCACCATCCTATAAATGTTTTTATTCCTACAAGCTTTCTTCCAGTTCTGGTTCCCACTTGCATATACCATTTACAGTTGCTTTTATAGGACCCCCTCCAGCTGTGCTTCTGCACGTTCCTGGATGTGAACGACTGATCTGGAGGGTGGGGTGGGGCAGTCTGCACCTGACCCACTGAGGGGTGGCTGTCTAGTCTCACTGTCTCCTTTCATTAACATCCTTTTCGTTCCCAATTGCAGAGGGTTTTCAGGCTGATTTCTGTTGTTCCTTCAAACTCGATAAAGCTGCCCATGAGATGCAGTTCGGCCGGAGTGACCAGCATGGTGGTAAAACAGCAAGTTCTGTGCATCTCACGGCCAAGGCCCAGAGCAGAGACCGAGCCAAAGCAGGCCTGGCAGAACCAATGAATCATGACCAATTTCATCTAGTGCCTAATCACATCGTGGTCTCTGCAGAAGGAAACATTTCTAAAAAAACCGACTGCCTTGGCAGAGCACTGAAATTTGACAAAGTGGGCTCCGCTCAGTACCGGAATGCATCTGAAGAGAAAACCAGCCGGAGAGACTCTGCAAAAGGCAGCGAGTGCTCCCCCGGGCCTGAAGGCCACCGGAAAAACTCGTCCAGACCAGATCACGGTCCCGACAGCAAACTCACAAGCCTCCTAGTAGATTCGCACCTGGAGATGACCTGTAACAGCTCCTTCCAGGACAAGACGCTGCGGAATTCTCCAAAGAACGAAGTTTTACACACAGACATCATGAAAGGGTCAGGTGAGCCCCAGCCCGATCTCCAGCTCACTAAGAGTTTAGAAACGACATTTAAGAACATTCTGGAACTCAAAAAGGCTGGGCGGCAGCCCCAGAGTGACCCCACGGTTAGCGGCTCTGTCGAGTTAGATTTCCCCAACTTTTCTCCAGTGGCTTCGCAGGAAAACTGCCTGGAAAAGTTCATCCCGGACCACAGTGAAGGCGTCGTGGAGACTGACTCTATTTTAGAAGCAGCTGTAAATAGTATCCTAGAGTGTTAATAGCGCAGTCCTCCCCTCACCCGCCCCGAGACCCCGCCCCGGACAAGTTACATTCTTTCCTGGCAAAAGCAATGGAAACGGTCTCCTGTCTCCAGCCTGCTTGATCTTTCATCACAGGTTATTCTAATTTCAATCCCATTCTTTGTTTAAAGAGCAATACTCGTCGTGGTTACAGGGAGATCCTTCAGTAAAGCTGATCCTTATTAGAAAGCAGTCTGATAGGCCCTATACATTTCAAGTGTTTTAAAAGTGCTTATCATCATTTTTGTTGTTGTTTATTTTTTTTTCCCAAACACTGTAATTCAATGAGATCACAGTACACTTGGCCCTAGGTAAAATTCTGACAATCATAAGTCATTGGAAAAGAACAGACTTTATTAAAGAAAATCAAACAGGACTGTTAGAAGATACTTTTTAAAGAATATCCCCACTGCATCTCCAAATTTGGGCTTTGAAGGGGGTGGGTCTTGGGGTTGCCATGGGCCAGGAGACCGCATGGCTCTCCCCTCGGCCATCTGTGAGCAGTTAGTCCTGGCTGCTCTGCTGGGACCCACAACCCCGGCCTGAGCACCTATAGCGCACAAGCAGGGCTTCCTGTTCATTCAAGTGCTTTTCTGATGCTCCCTGAGCAAAACCTCACCTCTTCAGCATATCCACGTTGAATTTCATCTAGGGAAAACTTTGTTTTAAGTTGCAACAGCATGACTTGAGATAATCTCACCAGGCAAAATAAAGGAAAAATGGAAACCAGTTAAGTGGCACAGAGTACAGGGGAGGCCAGGATCGAGCCTTGAGGAATATATGTATATATGTAAAAGCATATATATTATGTTCACTGTTGAGAAAAAAACAAATGTTTTGCATTCTACAATTGGATCTAGTCAACATACAATGTATGTTTTTGTTGGTTGCTGGGTTTTGTTTCATTTAACCTCTCTTAGCACCCCCTCCCACAACAAATAGCCAAGCGTCAAAAGCACTTTCATTTGAAAACTGTGTTATAATTTTTCAGTTTAAATGTTAAGGGGACTTTGGCCTTGTTTCTGCTTCTTCTTGTCTGAGAACAGTAGTCACACCCCCGGCAGCAATCATTACCAAAACACAGACAAACCAAAGGTAACCAGCCAGCCCACCACTGAAAGGAAAGATCTGAGACCCGGATGCCCACTTGAGAGCCAAAGGACACGCCCTGTCATGGTTTGTGTTTGGCCCATGTTCATATTCATGGGTGTGACTTACTGCTTTATTTATTGATATTTCTTTTCAGGGAGCTTTCCCCGTTTTCCTTTCTTGTATGCCTGCCCCAGGGCCTCTCATTTCTGTTGTCACTTTCATTCTCAAGGTCACTGCAACCATCAGTGTCCCCTAGCATTGGGAACGCTACACATGGCATTCCGTATGTACTGTCTGACATGCGTGCATGTGTCTGGGCCGTTTAGGTACAGAGGCTATTTTGGCTACAGAGTGTACAGTCACCCTCCCTCTTATGTGGACAGGCTCTCATCTCTTCCGTCCATCTCTCTGGCTTTAGAGGAACTCCCACTGGTCTTCACTTGAACACGTTGCCAAGATCTACTTCTGGCCTCCCCGAGCATGAGGACCACCCCCTGTCGTCATGTTGGGCATTTCTTTTCCAGATGGCCTGCAATGGAAAGAAGGGCTTCTGATTCCTAGAAAACACAACAGAAGACCTAGACTCTGCCTGCCCCTTAGTGGCCCCCTACACACAGACAGAGAAATCCTGGGAGACTGCCAGTCTTCCAAAAGCAAAATACCTTCTCCCCACTCCCACCCCTGAGCCAATAGAAACCAGAAAGTCTGGGCCATTTCACGGTTGCCATGTTTTCCTTATCTGTGCCAATGTCCAAGTTGCAGATTTCCCCTTTTTTCCCGTATTGTAACATATTAGAAAGATAAGTTGGTGTTGCCAGTTGGAACTTTCTGTTTGGGCACCCCTGGGATAACACCCTGCTCTGAACCCCATGATGTCACAGGCTCTTCTTCTCTTAGGGCTCATGCTTCCCTAATTACTAGCAAGACTTAAAGGAGGTTCCTCCTGATCAAATTCTTCTCATTGTGGAAATTTATACCTGGAAGCCTTCTTGGAGGCTACTGATGAGTTACATTAATTACCGAATCAGTGGAATTCTTAAGAGACAAGGTAGATTCATGTACATTTGTCACCGCTCTTCTTCCCTACCCTGCCCCACTACCCCAGTCCCAGCTTTTCAATATACCATCTTAAAGGGTTTTGTAAAGACTTGACACTTGTCTTGAAAACAGAGAGCCTAATTTACCAAAATGAAACTTGTAAATTTTTGTGTCCTTGTATGTAAGTTTACTTTTAACGGAGGAAAGGTTCTAGATAATGACAAATGACGATTACGAAATACATTTTACTCCTGTGATTAGGTCATAACGCGCATGTCGAGGCCCCTCTGGTGGAGGGCGAGAGCTCAGCCTCGGATGGCCAGCATCCAGTTGTTAAGGTTCGTTAGTCAAAGTTAAGTTTTAGAGCTACTCGTACTCAGTAACAAAAATCATTTTCTTTTCTTTCTCTCTTTTTTTTTTTTCTGTTGTTGTGGAAGAGTGTGAATTTGTTATTAAGCATTTGATTTTCTGTGTCCTTAAGTACTGCCTAAAGATAAAGCAAATTTTAAACTGGCAATTACGAAAAAGAACTATTTTAGCGCTGAAGAATTTAGTAGACTTTGTTAGATTAGGGAGGCCTTACAGACTGACTTGACTTAAAGAGGACGCGTCACTCACTGTCAGTGTGGTGTGGGCTTTATTTGCTTAAATACCTTCATTTGTATAGTATGTCTCACTTGAAATTGCTTTGTATACATTTTGTAAAAATATTTATAAAATGTTTTGTAAAAAAAAGTATAACAAATTGCAGTTTATTTTGTTATGTTGGATAAATACTGTTAAAAGAAACCAGTCAGTAACTATATTGTTAATCCATGGTTAGGAAATGTTTAGTTGGAGATTACAAAATGAAACAACCATTGCAATACAGCCAAAGATTTGGGAAAATGTGCAACTGTGATTGTCTTGATTTTGCAAAGAAGAATGGCTGCTTTTCCCAGAAGAAAGGGTAAGTGTCCAGCGGGATTTCTGTTATTAAATCCTGTTACCCAAAACTAGCTCTGCCGGTGAAGGGGTAGGATTTTAATTGACCAGCCTTTCCAAACAGTTGCCAATTAAAGTTGGTCAGTGAGAAAGTTTAGTCATGTACATGTCAGGCCTCCCTCCCGGGACTCCTGCCACATGGGCCCTTAACTAAGGAAGGAAAAATGAGATCATTTAAAGGTCTCAATCTGCAAGAAATTTCCTTTAGTCATTATATTTATTTTGTTTCTGCAGGGACAAGAAGGCTAAGGGATAGGTTAAAAATGAAAAAGATTAAGAGCTGTTTGACATGAGGCTTGTTCTGGAATGAACACGTTTCCCTTTGGATTCACACAATTGACCAAATTATATTGAGAAATAACCCCTGTTGTGTCTATAAAGTCAGCCCCAGGGGCACTTCTGAATTCCTATACTCCCTCCCAAGTGTAACTTTACCGAAATGGTCAGGTAAACTACCAGAGTGGAAACTGCCTGGAGTAAGGGTCTAAGACTCCTTACCTTTTTCTCTGGGGCCTAGAATTTATACTTAGCCTCCTTACTTTATGGTGTAATGGCTCCCTTCCCCACCCCCACCATTAGGTGGAAGCAGTTGGGATATCAAGATTCTTCAGTAATCAATATATAAAGAGGAAGTCATTCTCCTATATCTTAACAGAAGTTAGAATAATGACATCAGTGGACGGATCCCTTAATATCTCCTGCAGTGGTGTCCTGCTGTCGAGCTTCTCCCCTAGCTAAGGACAGATATGTGTCCAACATGACACTCTTGCCCCTCTGCCCATTTACAGTGGGTGTGCCCCGTGAATAAAGAGAAGGATCATCTGGCTACTTGGTTAGAAGTGAAGTCTATGTGTTGCGCGGGAGCACGCACAGAGGAAAAACCTCTTAGGATGGTTAGAGCACTGAGCCCTGTGTACGAGAGGCTCTGTCCCAGGAGAGGGGCCCTAGCACTACCTAATGTGGGGAGAGTAGCCAGGGAGTTACTGGGGGAAAAGGGAAGGGAAAGGAAAGAAACTCTACCATCTTGGGGCACAGCAGCAGCAGCGCTCAGGCAGGATATCTGTGGCACTGGATCTGAGCTCTGGCTCTGCTTCAGAGACAGAGGGCGGACTCCCAGGCATCTGGCATTAAGTATCAAACTATCGAGCAGTTTGCAAGCAGTGTGCTAAACCCTGGGCATCTGCAGATCACTCGGGTGTGATGTCTATGCACAAGGAGCTCAGTCTAGAGAGGAAACAAGTCCATAAATGGCTACATTCCAAGAGAAAAGAAACTTGGGGCTAAAATTTTTCCAGATCTCCACTTGGTAGAGAGTCACGATCTATATTCCCATGCCCCTCTTATTTCCATGGTTCTTAGTGCAATTTCCTGAGGTACGTTTGAGAAAAAATAATTGTGATACTTTTTGCATGAATGAAGATAGAGGGATTTTATAGTGTTAACTACATGGAGAAATCTGGTGCAGCAGACACACAAACTGCAGGAGCACCTTTGCAGTATCAAGTGGATTCTAAAGGATACATACAGGCTAAAGTGAATAGCCTGTATGTAGCTACACTACTGCAGGTTAAAAGGACTTCATGAGTCCCTGATCTGTATTCCTTGTAGGCATGTGCTGGAGCAAATCACGTGTGAAGGTCAGGGAAAGGGTACAATGGGAGGTGGGAGCGGGTGGCCATGGAAAGTGTCTTTAGCAGCAGAACCTGGGGACAGGCCCCAGGACTTCACCTAAACTCTCACCAGACAGCTTCGTGCAAGTTACTCTCATCCTTTGCTTCCTTGCCTATCAACTGGGAAGACTTGCCCTGATTCTCCACTTTTTAAGGTGTGAAATGAAGTCTTAAAGGAATGTGGAAGGTAGGAAAAGCTAAAGTTCCATTATCCCCTAAATAATTCACAAGAGGTCTGGGTGGTTCTGTTTTGCATTTGGTCTTGCCTACAGCATGCTCTGCTCACCCCCTCAGCTCTCTTGTGTCTGCCCTCAACCCTCAGGAGGCTGCTGCCCTCCACCAGCTCTCACCTTTTCCCCTTTCACTTTTGCTCCCTTTGCTCGTGTATCAGGACCTAAAGCTGCTGTCCATGTTGTCTTTCCCAACTCCAGGCTCACCTGGTTGCTCTCTCCCACCGGCCGCCTGGGGGCCCCGTGGCACTCTCTGAGGAGCCAACCAGGAAATCCTGAAACAAAGTCAACTGCGAGGAGGGTCCTAATCCAAGAAAGAGGTTTGGGGCGGACAGGAAATTGCAAGTTCGGCCCACTTTGGGGTATGTGGGGTGTGATGCTTTTGCCTTACTGAGAAGCCATGGATTCCAAATAATCCCAAAATGCAGATATATGTTAGGAAAGGAATCCTGAAGCCAATTCAGAGAACCACAGAACGTTGGCTCTGAATTTTCTTTATCATGGATCCTAGTTCCCCCATCGGGGATCTAGTCGGTGTCCCTGCATTGGTGTCTTAACCACTGGACCACCAAGGAAGTCCCTTGCAAGGAGTCCTAAAAAACAAACAAACATATAGTCAAGTGGTTTCTAAAACAGGCAAATCACAAGAACCTAAGAGAGTGCTTTCTTAATACATAAGTGATAAACAAAGGCACACCACAAAGTGTCTTTCTTCTATTCCTGGCCCTACTCCCATTTCCCCACATAACCTCCGTCAGCACCTTCCTGTGTGTGTGTGTGTTGTGTGTTAGGTGCTCAGTCGTGTCCAACGCTTCGACCCCATGGACTGTAGCCCGCCAGGCTCCTCTGTCCATGGGGATTCTCCAGGCCAGAATACTGGGAGCAGGTTGCCATGTCCTCCTCCAGGGAAATTCCCAACCCAGGGATTGAACCCAGGTCTCCCGCATTGTAGGCAGATTCTTTACTGTCTGAGCCACCAGGGCAGCTCACACTTTCCTATATATCCTTTGTACTCTATTCTGTATCTTGATTTTTCAAATGTAGCCAAATGTCTGGGAGTTTTATAGTTAGGATTCTTTGGTTTTACATGACAGAAACCCATCTGGTCAGTTAACAGCATAAAGAAGTTTTATAGGAAGGATAAAGATTAAAGGGAAGATTGAAGAGCTTGAAGACTTAAGGGAATTTTCTGCTAATCCAGTAGTTAGTACCCTGTGCTTCCATTGCAAGGGGCATGGGTTTGATCCCTGGTCAGGGAACTAAAATAAACCAAACAGCATGGCCAATAAATAAATAAAAATTTAAATTCTAAACTTAATCAGCAAAAAATTAAATAAAGTATTTGGGGGTCAAATTCCAAAAACAAAGAACTTGAAGACTTGAGAAAGACAGGAATAAGAAAACTCCAGGAGGCCTTAGGAGGTAGAAATCCTTAAAAGTCTTGTCCTGGACTAATTCCGTTTCTTCCACTGTCACTCTGTTGAAGATTCAAAATCTGGAGGAGAGAAAGTTAGGGTCTTATGGGCAGGTGGGAGTTGAAAAGATGTTCCAGAGACCCCTTCAACGGATGTATTGGGAGGTCAAGTGTGTTTGGATTTGACACCCCACCCTCCAAAGACTGTACACAATGAAGGAGAGCTCACTNGCATATTTGTTTCTTAAGTACTGTCGCTCGTCTCCATTTTCTGTATCAGACCAAGAAGAAAGATCCCTTTGGTTCCAGAGAATCTCTTGAAAAAGAGGAAGGCTTATCAGGCCCTCAAAGCCACCCAGGCAAAACAGGCGCTTTTGCAAAGGAAGGAGGTAATGGTGGGAACCAGGTGGAGGGAATGAGTTTGTGTTTGAGTTGTATCCAGCACGTGTTGAACTAGACTTGGTACTGATGGCCCCTTCCCCACCGCTTGCGTTGTACCCGGTATTGATTTCTTGTCTTTGTTTAGCAAAAAATGTATCAAACACTTTCCACTGGCAAAGTACTGGATTTGAGAGACCAGAATTTGTACCTGGAAGAAAATTTTTAATGTACCAGTTTTGTACAATTTTTGCTATTTGCTACATGATTTTGGAGAAATAACATTTTGGAGGCAGTTTATGTTGCCTAACACAGTGTTACGGTCCCTAAACACTTGATGTATTACTTGATGGTAAACATTGCTGCTGCTGCTAAGTCCCTTCAGTCCTATTCGACTCTGTTCGACCCCATAGACGGCAGCCCACCAGGCTCCGCCGTCCCTGCGATTCTCCAGGCAAGAACACTGGAGTGGGTTGCCATTTCCTTCTCCAGTGCATAGAAGTGAAAAGTGAAAGGGAAGTCGCTCAGTCGTGCCCCGACTCTTAGCAACCCCAAGGACTGCAGCCTACCAGGCTTCTCCGTTGATGGGCTGACAGCATGTACGTTGGTTTTTTCGTTTGTTTATCAGGGACTTTTCCCAATAGTTCCCAAGTTTTCTCAGCTTCACTTCTTTCTTGTCGATCTTGTTTTTTTATTATATAAGAATAGAGGGGCCGTCCCTAGCATTCCAGTGGCTAAGAATCCTTGCTTCTATCCCATGGGGCACGAGGTCAATCCCTGGTCAGGGAACTAAGATCCTGCATGCTGAAATGTAGCCAGAAAATAAGTAAAAATAAATTTTAAAAAGTAAAAACAGAGGATGTTTGTTTGTGCCCCCTTCCAGACCATAGGGGAAATAAGCTCTATGAATAGTGACTAGTGAATTACTCTTGTGAAAGAAAAAGATGACTATAGAGGCAAAAAAATGGTAATGATGGTCTGCCTTCTCTATAGCAGAGGAAAGGAAAACAAGTCAAGTTTAAGCGACTAGAATGGTTTGTACATGATTCCTGGCGGCAACTACGGGACAGAGTGCGACTCAGACGGCTAAAAGTGAAACCGCATGGCTTGGAAGTGCCAGACAAACATTCCTTGGCCTTTGTTGTACGCATTGAAAGGTAGGGAACTTGGTGGATTTCATGAGGCTGGGGAGACTGTTGGTTCAGCTTTAGACCCTTCTTAGCCACATTAAAAAAAAAAGGATTCGGGAGATTGGGACTTTCCTGGTGGTCCAGTGGTTACGACTACACTTCCATTCCAAGAGGATAGGTTTGATCCCTGGTGAGGGAACCAAGAATCCTATGTGCCACAAGGTTAAGCCAAAAAATATATAAATATATTAGGGAGACTGACATTAAGCAAACATGAAAATACACTAACTGCTGTGAAGGCAAAGTGCTGGATGTTCAGACACGGGGGCCACAGTGTGATCTGTAGTGGTTTAGGACACTTGAAGCAGGAAGCTGTGGTCTGCCCACATGAAAAGTTTGGGGGGCAGCTTTCCAGGCAGAGATGCAGGAAGTTCAAGTGTAGGATCAGGGTGGTTTCTTAGAAACGGAGGTAGGGTCCAGCAGGTGGTGCATAGTCAGTGCTGGGGAGAGCTTTTTCACATTCAGCGATAACCTTACCCATTCTACCCGCACATACAGCATTAGCTCTCCCTTTATACCCAGTCATCCAAGTCAGAAACATGGGGTTTTGTTTTTATTTGGCTGCAACAGGTCTCAGTTTGAGCACACAGGATCTTCAATCTTCACTGTGGCATGTGAGATCTAGTTCCCTGACCAGGGATTGAACCTGGGCCTCTAGCATCAAGAGCACAGAGTCTTAGCCACTGGACCACCAGGGAAGTCCCAGAAACCTTGCCCTTGCCCATAATCTCTTTTTGCCTTTTATTTGTATTTTAGAGTGTAGTTGGCTTTCATTGCCCATGATCTCTTTCCTGGCCTATCACATCAGCTGTCTAGCTAAACTTCCCAGACTTGGGGGTCACTTTCTTGTTTCTGTTTTACATGCTCTCTTTGGTGATTGTCAAATCTGGTTACGTCTCCTTTACTTAAAATCTCTTCTAGCTTTTAATACCCACAGACACAAGTCCATTGTCCTAGCTCGACGCATGCAGCCCTCCGCATTACAAGTCCAGGGACCGTTCCTGCCCCGTAGCACCTCAGGCGTTGCTCCACGTGGCGTGGCAAGTGACCTGTTCACGTGGCTGCTTCCCACGCAGTTGAACCCGCCCTCTGGGGGCCCGTTAGTGGCACACACGTCATGGTGCTCGCTGGGCAGAGCCTGACTTTGCTGTTCATTTCAGGATTAATGGGGTGAGTTCACTGGTACAGAGGACCATTGCCAGTCTTCGCCTGAATAAGATTTTCAGTGGTGTCTTTGTGAAAGTGACCCCTGAAACCATAAAGACGCTTCGTATCGTTGAACCTTATGTGACCTGGGGGTGAGTATGGTTTTTTGTGTGAATTCACATTACATGATAACTGGAGAATGTTGAGAACATTGGGATGCACAGGGTACTGTTCTCCAGCACTTATGTTGCTGAGTCGGGGGAACATTGTGCCACGACCACAGTCATCAGGGGTCAACTGCTAGCCTTAAGAATCTTGGAACATGGAGCGGGTAGAGCAGGGGTTATTGGTACAGCTCTTAACGGTTTGAACAGGGCTGTGGTAGGGCTTGGTCAGCTGTAGGTTAAGGCTGAGGAAGATAAGAGATTAATTATTGGAATCTTGAAGCAGAGCTAGGGTGGTATTCCTTCAAACTTTAAAACCCCAAAAAAGACTTGGATTTCATTTCAAACTTTTTCAAACTCTTGAATAGGGTCACATAAGGCGAAAGTGATAGATTATAAGCCATGACTTTATTTTTGCTGGGAAGTAAACATTTTTACCTGGCGAGCATCTGTATCTGTAAATTTTAATTTCTAATTATATAGTCAGGGCTGTGTGGGTTTTTTTCACCTCCTTTGGGTGTATGCTTCCCAGGTGTCCCAGCTGCAGTGTGTTGAGGACACTTGTGGGGAAGGGGGTTGGGAGACTCCTTAGCCAGGCTGCAGGACTACACTGCCAGCGTGGTGCAGCCTGCCAGGGGTGGGGCAGCGCTGTGACTGGGCTTCGTTCTGCCTCACATAGATTTCCAAATCTGAAGTCTGTTCGGGAACTCATCTTGAAACGTGGACAAGCGAAGGTCAAGAACAAGGTCATCCCTCTGACAGACAACACAGTTATTGAGGAGCACCTGGGTGAGTGAGCATCTGAGGAGTCGGCAGAAAGGGTCCCCAGAGAGTGCTGAGCTCTGGCATATCAGAGCCTCGCAGTATGTGCTGGGAAAGTGCTAAATACAGGAATCTCTATTACGTTTCTTAGGAAAGTTTGATGTCATTTGCTTGGAAGACCTCATTCATGAAATTGCTTTCCCGGGGAAGAATTTCCTGGCCATCTCAAGGTTCCTATGCCCTTTCCAACTCTCAGTGGCCCGTCATGCTACCAAGAATAGAGTGGGCTTCCTCAAGGAAGTGGGCTCACCAGGCTATCGAGGTGAACGCATCAATCAGCTCATCCGGCAGCTGAACTAAACCCAGGTGAGGTGGGGCTGAAACTGCCCTTTGGTGGACTCAATGTGCCAGGCCTCGCCCCCTAAAAGGTCATCTTGCATTTACAAGTGTATGAGAATAACTTTGGGTAGGAGGTGGCTGGTACTCACAATTTTAGTGGATGGAGATACTTGAAACAGTGAATGCCTGGTTAGGACATGGGGCTGTGTCTCAAGAGTTATAGGATAGAAAACACTTGAGTGATCAAAAAACCTTCTCTGTTGCTGTGTTCATTTTAGCTGAAGATGGAGAGAGAATAAAAAACTAATTTCAAAAAGGATATTCCTTCCTCTGTTGAGGGAATCTTGAAAGGTTTTATTGCTGTGGTTACGCTTAGGCTAGGTTACGGTACATCTGTGTTAATGAAGCTGTTCTTTCTTCCTCAGCATACCTGAAAGCAGTGCACTGGAAGCGTGTGTTTTTGTTTTGTGGACTTGTGGACTTGTCGCTCAGTATCTTCAGGGAAGATTGTTTTCTGCTAGAATATATCTTCAGAAACTGGAGGAAAGGGCCAGGGGAACCACGGTGACGTTCCCAGCAGGCACTGCATCCCACCTCAGTTCCAAGAAGAGTTCTTACGATGACCACCGTCCACCTGTGAAACCAGCAAAGGCTCATGCCATGGAGGAGGAAGTCCTCCTCTATCGAGTCTCTCCTGGGCTGCACTGTTGGTGACTGGACACTTATCTATGGGTACAAGACAGCAGTGGACCAAGCCCAGGAGCATGTTGAACCTGGGGTTTCCTGGGGCCTTGTTTTTGGAAGAACTTGAAGTTAGAATTGAGTTAAATTAGAACTTGAAATTAAAATTGAAAGTGCACAAAAATAGTACTTGATTGTCTCTCCCATGAGTTCATGTTCTAACTTCAGCGACAGCTTGGCAAGCTCTCAGGCTGGCTCTAGGTATATCCAGTGTCTTATTGCAGCTGGCTTAGTGCTTTTCTCTAGCTCAGGATTTTAATCTACTCTTGGATCTGTGAGAAGGGCCCTTTCCCAGAAAAACATACACTCCAGTTTTTTCTTGGAAGTTTAGGGTATTTATTTGTAGATCGTTCTCAGGGACCCAGGAACCTTATGTGAAGAAGTCCTGTGCTATCAGGATTGGTCACACAGCTCTGATCTTGCAGCCTCCTCTGGTTCTGTGCCCTGATGGAAGACCAAAACTTACCAGAGTTGTTGTTTTCCCTTTCAAGCCAAGTGGGTGTTTCTTACAATATGGTAGAATGCTGAGCCCCTGTGCCATTAATCAGATTTAAAAAGAAGTGGAAAACTTTATCCAAGCCAAATTTAAGAATCGTAACTCAGAGCATCTCAGAAAGTTCTAAGAACAGTTTTGCCCGTTAGAAGTGAAGACACAGTTACATAAATTTTTTGAGAGAGGAAGGCTGTACATCAAATAACATTGACAGCTGATAATAGTCCAGACCTGATTGCCTGGACCCCTTATCAAGATGGAATGTTAGCTCTAAGGGCTTGTCTCAGGAGAATATTGCTCTTTATGGTTGAGGGGAAATTTCTGGCAATGAGGAAAGTTTGGTCAATGCATAATGCAGCTAGATACACAATGCACAGTGGCAGGAGAGAGAAGGCCAAAGAGATGATTTCTTGTTTTGGACATTTCCTTAGTCCAGGGGCTAAAACTGTGCTTTCAATGCAGGGGGCCAGGGTTCAATCCCTAGTCAGGGAACTACATCCCAAATGTCTTAAGTTTGCTTGCATGCTGCAAAAGATGGAAGATCCCATGTAGAAGACCTGGCTCAGCCAAATAAGACACTTAAAAGTCTTGCCATAAGTTATGTACTTCAGTTTCCCCCTGTTGATCTTTAATCTTTTGACAGAAAGTGTTAGGGGACCCAAGTGTGTGTTCCCTCAAAGCAGGGATGGCTGCTTGCCTGCTTCAGGGCCATCAGGCCCCTTGATGCCAGGTCCTGATAGCCCGGTCCTCTCTGGGGGTTATGCTAGCAGAATGTTCGTCAGGGACTGACAGTCAATTCTAGATTGTCCAGTAAGGCACTTGAGCTAATTTTCCTTGCATGTACATTGTGTATGTACATTATTTTATAGAAAAAACTATAGATGTGATCTAGTTTCAAGTCATTCAAACATCTGAACTTCAGAGCAGAAATTTGCCTCTTCATGGGTCTTAAGATGAAACAAATACCATGGCCCAATGGTCCTATCACTGGAAAACAGAACCAGTGTCCTGCACTGAAGGCAGACTGACAGCTTGGCAGGGACTGTCCTCAGGCTGCCTGTGAGTACCCTTGAGCCCAGGGGAAACGTGATCGTGCATCCCCCTAAACAACCTGGGGAGAGCTGAGGTCACAAAGTGTACCAAAAACTTACTGGGTCCTAGTAGGACGTACCAGCCACTAATATAAAGGATTAGATACTGCAGAAAGAATCCACATGGATTCAATCCCTGGTCTGGGAAGATCCCACATGCCATGGGGCAACTAAGCCTATGTCCCACAGCTGTTCGGGCTTCCCTGGTGGCTCAGCAGTAAAGAATCTGCCTGCTGACGCATCCCCCCGGAGAAGAAAATGGCAACCTGCTCCAGTATTCTTGCCTGAAAAATCCCCTGGACAGAGGAGCCTGGCGAGCTACAGTCCACGTGGTCGCAGAGGTGGACACAACTTAGTGACTACACAACAGTGTGGCAGAAGAGGGGTTAACTGGCTGGTGAAAGGGTCTCAGTGACACTGGCAGTGTAACAGCCTGCACAGTGCTAGACTGTCTTAAAATAATTGGTTTTTGAAACTTACATGTGTTTAAGCCCAAGAAATACATTTGGTTCCTAAGCAAAACTAAGAGCAATTGTCAAAATAGTATACAAGCCTGGTCCAGAATCTTGGGTCAGCTGTCTTTATTTCGGGTGTCTGCTCATCATGGTCTGGTAGTGCTGGTCTTAAAATCAGGTGTCAAAAACAAGAGTGTCAGTTCATTCAGGAAAGGCCTTCTAACAGGGCTTTAAGGAATCCTTTATCCCATGTCTTTTCCAGTGTGAATCATATCCTGGTTGCAGGTGATGGTGAATCCAATCTTCATCCAAGGTTGGATTACTGTTGTAAAGCAACTATGCCCCAGATAAACACACAAACACAAAAAACCCCAAAGTTAGATTATTGTGATTGACTTCGGAAACAGTGTCCTTTTAATAACTAAACTTACAAGGAGCTATCTGGGAAGTGAGTCTTAGTAAATACTTCAATTAACAAAACTAGAATGTTCACTGAAACGATCTTTTTCTTTCTAAAATTACCCTCATTTCTACCAAATAAGAGGTTAACTGACTATATTGTTAGCTATATATGACAAAAACTTTATAAGTCAAGGTTAAAGACTGATTACATTGCAACTGAAAACCAATACACACACACAAAAAAAGAAAAGCGATACACTAAATCTATGACTGATATCACCGGGTCATACCAGGATTTTAGGAGTTCCTTATAACTTCTAGTATATATATCTATTAAAAATGTTTACCCATATGACACAATGTAAGAAGTTTTATCACCACTTTTTAACAATGCTTCTCATTTAACATACCAAATAAGTCTAATCAGTTTAATATTCCTCTGAGATGGGAAGAAAACAAGTATTTTGAGGTATTCCAGGGACAATTAGGAAAACCTCAAAGTTAGTTCAAACAAACTTCACTTAGAATTTGATCATTGGAAAGGTTGTCAGAAGTATCAAAAAGTTTTAAAACACTTGGTCAAATAGAATCACAGGTCACTGTGAAACAATTCCCATTCACCTAACCAAAGTGCCAGTGAAAGATCTCAATGGCAAAGTCAGGTCACTGAAACACAAACTCATAATCTATTAACAAGAGCAGCTCAATATTTTAGGAAAAATTTATCATCTTAGAAGGCCAAATTCAGGTTTTGTACCACTTTAAAACTTTTTCTTAAGTTCAGTCTTAGCCAGTCTTGACCGTGCACAAAACTCTCAGTGTCCTTTTTCACAAACCTCCATAAATTTCTCTATCTGTAAAGAAACAACCAGCTCTAGGACACCACCTTTTTTTTCCCTTTAACAAAATGCATTTTCATTCCTTATACTTTTCTTTGTTGAAAACAGACATCCTTGCATTCTGAAATGTCTCCTTTATAATTCTTAACCTTAAAACCTTAAAATTTCAGGATTTCCCTGGTGGTCCAGTGGTTGACTGAAATTCCACTGCAGGGGGCACAGGTTTGGTTACTAGTCAGAGAACTAAGATCCACCTGACATGCATGGTATGGCCACACACACACAAAAAAATCTCTAGTGAAAACCAAGAAGCAAGTAATTGTAAACTGCTGTGATACCAGCATTTCCTGATTGACAAACTTAGGTGTTAGTTTTCCTCTCTTAAGAGCAGACCTCCCCAACAATTAATGTTCTGGTATTTCATGCTATTTGAAATGATCTGGATAGCAAATGAATTCTCATAATTTAATTTGGTTTAATTTCTAGTTACTAAGATCTGGAGATACTATTTTATTTTTTTGCCTCACCACAGTTTGCTGGAGCTTAGTGAAAGCGCCAAGTCCTAACCACTGGACCATCAGGGAATTCCCTGGTTTGAGTTCTTTTAGGTGGCTCGGTTTCTCTCAATGACACCATCATGAGAGCTTGAAGCACTAGGCAATCAGCCTCTGTCACGCCCCCAGATAAGCAGTACTTACTTAGTGATCATAGTTGGGTTTCCTTATGGGACTGCTACAGGTCACGAAAACTGATCCTATGATGCTTCTGGGAGATCCTCTGTCATCTAAGAGTATATTGTAACTGGAAGGAGCAAAATGTCCCTTTATTCTTTGGAGATGAAAAATTCAGTCTCTGATTTCACCCGTAAAATTTTGTTCAGACCATGTATCAACTCTTTTTTTTTTTTTTTATTTAAGCTAAATTTGACAAAAACCCAGCCACACGTTTCCCTGGTCCTCTTGTCCAGACCCCCTAGGTGCCTAGGAAATGCACCAGTGCCCCAAAGACAGCAAGTCTTAAAACCAGCTGAAATAATTTTAGGATCAACACCCAAACAATGAGATCTGAGTATCAGGAGGACTTACCAAGAACTGAGGAGTGTTGAGAAGCTGGTGGGGCTCAATGGGCCCATGCCAGTACCAAGCACTGGTTCTGAGTAGACCCCAGGTAGCCTCTGGCAAGAATCTCTAATAGCCTACAGCAAGCATATATTAATGAAATGAAAAATAAATCTAAAAAAGAAACTTAAGCTTTTATTTGAGCCAAATTTGAGAATTATAATCCAGGAAGAGCATCTCAGAAAGCTCTGAGAACTATTATGCCCATAAGAAGTCAAGTTATATAAGTTTTTTGAGACACGGGGCTGTACATTAAATGACATATTGTTGACAATTTACATAATCCAGATCTGAGCACCATGTGACCTCTTATCAAGAAGGAATATTACCTTTAAGGAGCTGTTTTAGAAGAATGTTGCTCTTTACTGTCGAGTGGTAATTTCGACCAATGGGGAAGGTTTCGACTGATGCAAAACGTAGGTACACAATGCCCAGTGAGGGAGAGAGGAGGTGAAAGGGCAGAGATTTTTTTTGGTTAAAATTTTTCTTCTCTTGCCATAAAATATGGATTTTATTTCACAGTTAATTGGCTCAAGAGTTAACCTGCCAGGAATAGATGATACTCATACTGTAAAGCACTGTGAAGTCAGATTTATTTAAAATGATGTATCAAAGTCATGAGAAAAGAGCAGCTGAGTGTGGAAGCCCAGGGGTTTATAGCCCAGATCTTATACTAAATACAGGAATGTTCCTACTTTTGCCTGTAAAATGGAACGAATATAGTCTTGCCTGTCTGCCTCTCATAGTTGAGTATTATTATAAAGGAGGTTTTAAAACTTATGCTCTTCTGTATTGTATACCATAATATATACCATTCCCTGAACAAATTGTGGGACTATCCTTATTTCTGGGAAAAGCTAGCCCTTTTAATGTGTGCTAATATGGGTTCGTGAGTCATGAACCGGATATGTTCTAAGTGTAGGCAGAACAAAAAAACCTACTTTCAGGAAGCAAGAGTAGGTACGGTGAGCCAAGTAGCTGATTTAAAGAGACTGACTTTAGAAGGTAGTTAAAGCTTTTCCTCAGCTCTAGACCCTCTAGCCCCTTGCCTGACCCAGCTGGTTCTCAGAGCCTAGGGTTCTAGGGGTTGTTGTTGACTGGCTCTTTTTATGCTTTGAGATTTCATTCATTGTCATTCCAGGGCCAAGTTTTCTCATCAGACCTTTTTTTCACTGCCTATCTGGGGAATGGTTATCTGAAATCAAAATGCCACTTGGATCCCAAATTCACTTCCACAACCACCAGTATAAACTAAGCCAGGAGATAAACACTGATGTCTAAACTCCTAAGAAATCATTCCCAGTGGGTCAGAACCATTTAGTGTTTCCTAAGTAGCATTAAAAAATGAAAACATATCTATGCACTGCACGTAGTAAAGTTATGAGATTTGTTTCAATTTATATAAGGACTGAAACAGAATCTAAAAAGATAATCTTTTAAACTGAGGCTCCAAGTCCAGATATACAACTGCAAAACCACTGCAGTGATGCTCCCAGGAGCTCAAGTCCAGCTGACAGGTAGGGGTGAAAGCACAAGGAAAAGCAGAGTGGCCAGTATCCAAGGTCTGAGTCTGTGTGGGACGTGGTCATTCCCTCCAGATCTCAGAAAAACACACAACTTTAAATTGGAGAATTATGTTTTATTTGGTGAACGTTTTGAGCCAGCCTCTCAGACAGCTCCAAGGGACTGCTCCAAAGAGGAAAGGAAGGAGCCAGGATATTCAGGAGTTTTTCAATAAAAATCAGGTAGTTAGAACATCAAAAGATTAGTTAGAAAATCCAAACATCTCAATTTAAGGAATTTAATACTTTTCTATGTATGGGAAGATGTAAGAGTCTGGGCTTACTGAAACCATTCCTTTGATATGCACCTGACCTATCCAGGACCAGCATCCTGTTCTTTCCCATCCTGAGTTCCCTCAGGGTGCACCCAGGTGGCTACCCAGGTGAGGGCCTGGCAGCAGGCAGCCCACCTGTCTGAGTTCCCTCAGGGCTCACCATCAGGGGCAGTTGTAGCAGCTGATGGTTTGATGGCACAGCCCCTTTTGTTTGTTGATATGGCAGGCAACATTTTTCATCCACAGTGCTTCCCCTTAGTAATAAAATTCGACCAACATTTGGGAGACATTTCACGACCAATATGGTCCCACGGTGCTAGGAAGGCTCATTCCTAGCTCAGGCAAAGATTCTGTTGATCAGCTGCTCGATGTATTGAGAAGTTTTCTTGGAGCAAGCCCTGTAGGTAATCTAAAATTCTCTGGACCCCTTGTCTTACTAGTCTATTATGATCGAGGAAAGGTTTTTCATTGTTGCTTCTTCGCATATCTAGAATCACACTATTACATTCACTGATCTATTTCCTTGAGATGTTTCAGGTCAGTTCAGTTGCTCAGTCGTGTCCAATTCTTTGTGACCCCATGAACTGCAGCACACCAGGCCTCCCTGTCCATCACCAACTCCCGGAGTTCACTCAGACTCACGTCCATCGAGTCAGTGATGCCATCCAGCCATCTCATCCAGATGTTTAGCCATCATTAATTTTTGTTAGAGACCTGGTTACACATTGAGCAATGCAAGAGAGAATCTTATAAACTAGCTGGGATAAGTAACAGAGCTAGTAAAATTAATAAGATCATAGTACAACAGAGAGAGACACAAACCATAAACTTGAAAACGAACAAATTAAAACAATGATTAGTATGAAAGTGAACATGTTAGTCACTCAGTCATGTCCAACTCATTGTGACCCATGAAGTGTTGTCCACCAGGATCCTTTGTCCATGGAATTGTCCAGGCAAGAATACTGTAGTGGGTAGCCATTGCTTTCTCCAGGGGATCTTCCTGACCCAAAGCCTGAACCCAGGTCTCCTGCACTGCAAGCAGATTCCTTACCATCTGAGCCACCAGGGAAGCCTATAACTACTTTAATTTGTTTGTAATAAAGCCTTCAAGTCCATAGGAGACCTAGCCAGAGAAGCCAAATTCTGAGAGCATTAGGTACAGAGAAAAAGATAAAGTATACCTTTATAAAGATGAAACATTTATCAACATCAGAGGAAAGGTCTTTCTGGAAAATAAAGATTTAAAGCCAGTATTTTGCAGAAAAAGTCATAAAATTATAAATAATGTTTATTTACCAGTTCATTCAGTCCTATGTAATTAATTTCCGATGATCTGGATGAAGTACTCAGCTTTTCCATTAGAGTTTTATAATTTCTTACCCAGTTCAGTGGTATGATCTAAAAGTTATCAGAACTTACATGTGTCAAAATCCCTTTTTATGAATTTTTGAAAGATTTTCATTTTATAGAAGCATCAGAGTAAAACTGACTGTCAACAAGTAAGATTTAAATGGCATAGTTAAAGATCTGATTGCAATGCAGCTGGCAAGAAACTTGGATATTTCTGTGACATATAACATTTTAAGATAATAACTAGAATTATGACTAATAACATTATACCAAAGCATATCAGAATTTTAGAAACTTCACATACAATTTAGAATATCTATAACATTTATCTATATAATATAACCTAGGGTTCATCTCCAATCATTTGACAATGTTTCTCAAGTAATTGAACATATCAAATAAGCTTAATTAGCCTAATAGGCTAATTACGATGCCTTACAGTTCAGACATGGAACAACAGACTGGTTCCAAATAGGAAAAGGAGTACGTCAAGGCTGTA
>SJYQ01006653.1:0-13627 GCA_006410935.1 Redunca redunca
ATCTGCATATCTGAGGTTATTGATATTTCTCCTGGCAATCTTGATTCCAGCTTGTGCTTATGACCCCCCAGTTTATGTATCAAGCCCAGTCTCCTCTTTAAGTCTCTAGTCTCTGAAGTCCAATCGCCTCCTTTGCTTTTCTTTTCAAATTACTTTGATTGGAGTATAGTTTCTTTACAGTGTTAGCTTTTTTGTACAGCAAAGTGAGTCAGCCATGCATATCCATGCATCCCCTGTTGTCTGCATTTCCTTCCCATGAGGTTCCCTACGGTGTAGGGTTCCCTGCACCGTACAGTAGGTTCTCATTAGTTACCCATTTTATATATAGTATCAATAGTGTATATATGTCAACCCCAATCTCCCAATTCACCTCACTCCTCCTCCCCCCCCTAATTTCCTCCTTGACACCTACATTGAGATGAATTATAAGCATCTTGAGCTTTGAGGTTTCCAAAGCTAGACTATATTCTTCCCTCTAAAAGCTATTTCTCTGCCAGAGTTTTCTAACCCAGTAGATTGTGTCCTCCCCATGATTCAAGCCAGACACCTGGCTCCATGCATGACTCCCCCTATCCATCGCCCTCCACAGTCGAAGTTCAGGAAGTACACTCTCTACATCTAGCCAGAGCCATGTGGCTGGTACAAAGGCTCCAGAATTTCTTCAGGCTTCCTACTCTCCGGTTCCACTCTAAGAACTTGATGGCCAGGTCAGTCTCAAGGTGGGCAGGTGCTGATCACCTGGGCACACAAGTCATGCACACATCCTGGGTCAACTTTCAAAGTGCCCTTTGAGGGTACTGAGTTTCTAACAGAGGTGCATGCATGCATGCCTGCTAAGTTGCTTCAGTCATGTCCGACTCTGTGCAACCCTATGGGTAGCACAGAGAAATGAAAAAGGTCTGAGGATCCTTAGTGAGTTATTATCATTTTGATGATAAAACGATATTCTTTTTATCATTTTCATTAACTGAACATATCCATGTATCTATCTGGCCTTTGTATTAAAATAAATAATGTACATGTGTGTTAGGGGAAGGGAAGGAGGAGCTTTGTTTTATCCATAACCTTTAGTCTCTGGGAATCAAGAATAAGGAATATTACAGAATTACAGCACCAAAGCAAACCAATGAATGTGAAGTGCCAACATTTTATATAAACAACGTAGTCAATCAAATATTTACTGAACACCCAACTCATACCACACACTCCGCTAAGTGTTGTGGAGGCACTCACTGATGAATAAGACATGATTCCTGTGTTTTCACAAAATACTTGAGAAAACAAAGCACCCTACGTGAACAGTTAAGTAATAAGAAGGAATTAAGTACCTAGACTTTGTTTATATAAAGCAATACGGAGAAAATATGTATTAGGATTGCTTCTAAACAATGCTTGGTAAGTAATTATACGTGGAAGGACTGAGCAATATGAAAAGGTCCTTCAACTAGCTTCAGTTCAGCTGAGTATGTATCTTAGTGAACGTTAGCGTCTCAGCTATTCATTCCAGGGGGAACTGGAAAGTCTAGGGGAGGAAGTACATTAACACTTATCAAAGTAGGGACTTCCCTAGTGGTCCAAGGATTAAGAATCCACCCTCCAATGCAGAGGATGTGGGTTCAATCGCTGCTTGGGGAATTAAGATCCCCTATGCCGTGGGGCAACTAAGCCTGCACGCTGCAACGAGTGAGTCTTCATGCTCTAGGGCGCCGTGCTCCACAAGAAGAGAAACCCTTGCATCTTAACCAGAGAAACCCTAAGGCACCACAACAAGACCCAGAACAGCCAAAGTAAATAAATAAATAACTTCTAAAAAATACGTATCAAGGTAATTCAAATGATAACAGCACATGCTGTGCTATATTTCAGACACAGGCAGTGCTCTTTGCAGATGTAATCTCATTTACATCTCACAACAACCCTAAGAGGTAGCCACTACCCTGAGGCTCTGAGTGGACTAGCGACCTCGCATGGTAGGTGCAAAGAGCCAGGACTTGGACACAGGTCTGTATGGTTACGACTTATGCTTCAGAATCAGGATGGAAATGAGCCTGATCTCTTAGCACCTCCTTGCAAGAGGAAAGAATGAAAAAGATTTCATAAAAGAATAGCAAAAATCTATGGGAAGGAGAAATGCACAATTGAAAAGTAAATCACTTAAATAAGCCAGTATACAGTTTAAAAAAAAATAGTAAAAAAAAGAAGAAGAAGACTTAAACTGAGTCATAGAAAGCAGCAAAAACTCTCTTGGATGTATCCCACCAACAAAAGTAAGGGGAGAAGGAAGAGTCTGGGCATTGCCACACAGATTGCTAGCCAGTCAACTTTTCATCCCCCATGCTTTTTAAATATGAGGCTGTCATGTGTAACATAAAGTAGATACAGAAAGAAACCTGGAGGGTTGTTATTCCTGACCCTTGTTAGGAGAGTGTATATGAGAACAGTCTAAGATGTAAAGATTAACTCACAAATTTAAGAACGAATCCAGAAAAATTGAACTTCAGTTGCTAAAAAGTGAACCAAACTCTTCCCTGGGCCTGCATTATCCTTCTAGCAGAATGTCTTAGGACCCTGTGGGGGCAGTGGTGTGCTGCAGCTGACTCCTGTGAGCTCATGAGAGCTGGTTGTTAACTGGGGGAACTCTCCACAGAAGAGTTCATCCATTGGCGGTTGGGAATATTTTACACTCTGGAAATCCAGAAATGCTATAAATCCCCCAGAGAGCTGGTTGTTAAGTGTATTCCAGCACACCATTAGAAGTGCCAGGGGTTTTAATGAATACTCCATCTAGAGTCCTTGGTGCACCTAATACAGTGAAAACTGGGAGTTGACTGGCTTTAGGGAAGGAGGATGGGTAATACAGAAAAAGAAATAGAACCAACGATAAGCATGTTACAGGCAGTGCTTCATGCCTCTGACTGCATCTGAGAATTACCTGGGATAAAGGCCTCTAGACCCAATGATGAATCTAAGCACATCTGAAACCTGGAGTAGATAAAAATTTTGTCCTCTATGTCACAAAATTATTTTAATAGCAATTATGTAATAATCAATAATAGCTGATTATATAAAAATAATAGCTGATTATATGTTATATAACATACAAAAGCCACATTTTATGTAATATTTGTTATATATAATGTATACNGAAGCCTGGCGTGCTGCAGTCCATGGGGTTGCAAAGAGTTGGACACAACTTAGTGACTGAACAGCAACAGGTTCTTTGTGTTAACTCAGATTATGACCATGCATTATTCTTATTTATTTTGGATAAATGCAGGCAAATGTACTACAGGTGTTAGAAACACAAAGTGAACCTAAAGCAAGCCGTGGACATCAGCTGTTAAAAACTTTCTCTGAAAATGAGCGTGTGCAGGTGAGTCTTTGTGTTGGGGGCTGACTATGTCACTGGGAGTTCTGTAAACTAACGGTGTACAGAATACCACGTTACTAGCGGTAAATAATAAAAACGTGCAGTTTGAAACTTGAGAGTATATTACTTAAATTCAACAGCAAGTGCTTAGGACTCAGACCAATAAAAAGATTTGGAGGAGAAGTATTTTCTCACTGATGTTGTTTAGAACTGTCAGCACATGGTGGTAATCAAAAGCAGGCTGACCTTCTGTCAGCTCTATTATCATTCTTTAATTCTCTGAAGAAAATGGTCCTGCTTACTGTCTGCATCTGTGCACACAGCTCGCAACACACTGCCCCTGGTGCACCCCTCCCTAGATCCCACCCTGAACCAAAATACTGGAACCTCTTGGGAGGACAGCCCAGGAGTATATTTGTAAAGATCTCTCGCACGGGATTCTGATGTTCAGTCAGGTTTGGGAACCACTGATATGGGAACCACAGAGACAAATATCTACCACGACTCAAAGTCAAGGGAGAAGGCTGGGATGTCTGAGGAGAGGATCAAGTCTCCAACTTCTAGAGACCCCTTCCCAGACACACTGAGGGCAGTTGGACTACCATTAGAAAACATGGTAAGCCTGTAGAGAGGACCTCCAAGGGTAACTACAGAAGGATACTGGCATGAAAGATCCTTAGCAGGCAGACACTTACATGTAAAAAATGAGAAAGCATATTCTTTTATTAAATGATAGGAGAACAGATGTTTTCCTACTATGTTTTTTTTTTTTGGTAGCAATTTTTTTTCCCAGCTGTTCACCTTCCTTATTAGTCCCTTGGGTCCTTCCCTTGACCATCTCCAAAGAAGCAGTTCACAAAAAGTCAGCTGTTTAATCTCAATGCACATAGATAGCTGATCAACATTATCTCAAGGGAGAAAGGGTTCTGCTGATAAGACCATAGTTCCTCAAGATCTGCTGTGTGAGAGAACTAGACACCTTCTTTACTAGTGTTTGTTGATTCCTTTCTATGTCCCCATCTCTGATTAATCCCCTTTTGATCACCATATATTTAAAATTTTTCCATAGTTCTCATTACAATCAAATCTAATTTTCTGCAAGCCATTCTCTAAGGTAAGCGAGCACCTCTCTGATTAAAATAATTCTCTGAGAGCCATCTTGTGCCCTTCACTCCCAAATTCACAGCCAGTCACATCACTGTTGCTTTCAGGTAAGAAGAAAAAGTCTATTTTCTCTTGGTTGAAGTCATCTGGAAATTCAGCATCTCACAAATATAGAAAACTGAGCATTGTCTTGCTGTAGGAAGCACATTTCTGAAATGGATGGCGGCATTTCTGCAACGTCCTGAAGACTTGTTGGGTGCCAGAATAGGTTCACACTGGGACTTAACATGTTTATAACTGCTGCAGCTTAATGGTTTACCACCAAATGGTCTATTAGATCTTAAAGGGAACCAAACAAGGAGTATTAGAATTAACTATGTGTAGCGTTTATGGTTTCTTTCGACTGGTTTAGCATTACATAGAATATATAATGGTGTAGCTTATGATACAGCAAGGCGAAAGGAAGGGAGGGAGGAATTTTAAAGTAAATCTAAAGTGAAGAAATTTAAATACATTCATTCTCATATGGAGCAGTTAATTAATGTTTATTGAGCATCCACTATTTGCCAGGACCTGTACTAAATCCTGCATGCGTGCATGTTAAGTCACTTCAGTCATCTCCGACTCTGCGCAACCCTACAGACTGTAGCCCACCAGGTTCCTCTGTCCGTGGGATTCTCCAGGCAAGAATACCGGAGTGGGTTGCTATGCCCTCCTCCAGGGGGTCTGCCCAACTCAGGGATGAAACTCACATCTCTGACAGCTCCTGCACTGGCAGGCAGGTTCTTTACCACTAGTGCCACCTGGAAAGCCCTGCAGAAGCAGTGAATGATGAACAAAGCAGATTACAGTATCTGATCTCATGCAGCTAACAATCCTGAGGACAAGAGGAAATGAAACGATAATGACACAAATAAGCAACTGTAGCTGGGAAATGTGCTATGAAAGAGAAGAACAGGATACGATGAAAATATGAAAGAGGAAGGACTAATCTAATCTGGGAGAGTTGGGAAGGACTGGAGACAACATCCCTAAGGCAGAGACGTACAGCTTGAGACCAGAAGGATGTGTACAAGCTAACTTGGCAAGAGACTGGAAAGAGTATTTCTTCTAGAGGGAATAGCATGTGCAAAGACTCAGAGGAGGAGCAGGAGCACAGCATACTGAGAGAAGTGCAAGGCCAGTACTGGTAAAGGGTATCCATCCAGAGACTTAGATGGATAATGAGAGTGCTGCAAAGCAAATCATAACATCCCAGCTGGTGCCAGATGGAGGAGTTACTGTTCAGTTCATGTGTGTAGAATTTAGTTACCTTTTCAACAGAGAAAAAGTCAATATTCTAGTCCGTGGGATGGTAAAGCTTTTAGATAAGCTAACAATTCTGATAGCTAGGAGTTCATCTATTCCATCTCATACAATTTTAATATCTTTGAAATAAATATTTCTCTTGCAAATGGGAGTGCCTAAAATCTTCCTGATGGATGAATGTCAGTTAGAGAATTAGGTCATCCTTGTTAAGAAGTGCTTTCTTTCTCTGTTCTATGTCCCTTGGAGTTCTTCCCAGTCATCAGAGCCATCCTAAAAGTTCTGAGAAGGATGTGCATCATTTGTGATTAAAAGAACAAAGGAAACAAAGTTTAGATTCCCAAACCACTGGTGGTCTCACTGGATTTTCTTTCCTTTTTTTTTTTTTCTTGTTTTCAGTTAAATAATATCATCCCCAATTCAATTGCTTTCCAACCCACCCATATCTTTTTTGCTCCAATTCTTCTTGGGTCAAATCTCCCTAGACTGACCCATGTACTCTCTCCAGTTTCAATTTTCGTTGTTCTTATCCTATGGTAAGAATAGGTAACAGTCTGTTTCATGCAATTGTGTTTAGTTGTAGCCATATATGCATTCTTGATGTATGAGAGCATATAATTATGTGCAAATATAAAACCACTTCCGTACTTAGGTGTCCATACATGTGCCAACAAATAGATACATGTGTAAATGTCCTCTGATTGTAACACTGTAGGGCTGCGCTGTCCAATATGGGTAATTACTAGCCACACTTGCCTGCTTAGAGTAACTAAAATTAAAAATTCAGTACCACTGTTAACTTAGGCACATTTTAAACGCTCAATAGCCAGACAAGGCTAGTGGCTACCATATTAAATGGAACAGATACACAACATTCCCATCACCAAAAAGCCTATTGGATAGTGCGGTTGCCAGGTAGAGGTGGTGGGGGAGCAGGGAGTTACCCTTGGAATGCAGCTCAGATTCCTTACTACGGCTACATAGCCTAGACCTACCCCTTCCTGACCTCGTTACTGTCTCTCCCCATACTAGAATACCCTTCTCAGCATGACCAGTTTCAACGTCACTTCCTCAGGCAGTTCTCTGTGATCGGGAGGCTTCACAGCATGCACCCTATTCTTGCTCTATGCTGAAAATAATACTTAACAGAAACCTCTTGCTTTTTAAATGACACCTCATTCTCTGCTGGAATATAGGCTCCGTGAGGCCAGGGATGTGTCACTGTGTCGATCCTGCTTCTGCTGTGCTGGACAGGCAATTGGCACTTAGTGAACATGTGTTCAGTAAATAAATGTCTGGTTTGCACACAGCCTTGAAGATGGGAGTGTAAGTGACTGCATACAAAACTACAATCTATGGTGGGGCAGCTCTCTGTTGCATCTGCATGCAACCAGTGTGTGTGAGAAGCAGAGACGAATCGAGAGAATGAGGAAGGGGAGATGAGCAGGTGAAGACTCAGAGTGACAGAGAGAATTCCCCTGGACACAGGCAGTCTCAGCAATCACTCCTGCTGTGTCTCCTAGCTATCCGGGGAGGTGGGGATGGGAGATGGGAGTCAGAGTTCGCATGGAGGACCCACACAGAGCATGTCCACGTAGCTCCCATAAAGGCACAGCCTCTGAGGTCCTGCCCTGGGAGGCGAGAGCCTGGTAGCATGGACCACAGAGAAGTTTTCATTTCTCTGCTTTACTCTCTCACAAACATTTAAGCCCATCCCCAAACCTGGTTCTTAGAAATTCATTAAAATCTCTTGTCCTCATCTGTCTTTCAGTTCAGTTCAGTTCAGTTCAGTCGCTCAGTCGTGTCCCACTCTTTGCGACCCCATGGACTGACTACAGCATGCCAGGCCTCCCTGTCCATCACCAACTCCCGGAGTCCAGCCAAACTCATGTCCATTGAGTGGGTGATGCCATCCAACCACCTCTTCCTCTGTTGTCCCCTTCTCCTCCTGCCCTCAATCTTTCCCAGCATCAGGGTCTTTTCAAATAAGTCAGCTCTTTGTATGAGGTGGCCAAAGTATTGAAGTTTCAGCTTTAACATTAGTCCTTCCAAGGAACACCCAGGACTGATCTCCTTTAGGATGGAGTGGTTGGATCTCCTTGCAGTCCAAGGGACTCTCAGGAGTCTTCTCCAACACCACAGTTCAAAAGCATCAATTCTTCATCACTTAGCTTTCTTTATACACCAACTCTCACATCCATACATGACCACTGGAAAAACCATAGCCTTGACTAGAAGGACCTTTGTTGACAAAGTAATGTCTCTGCTTTCTAATATGCTGTCTAGGTTGGTCATAACTTTCCTTCCAAGGAGTAAGCATCTTTTAATTTCATGGCTGCAGTCACCATCTGCAGTGATTTTGGAGCCCAGAAAATAAAGTCAGCCATTTTCCCCATCTATCTGCCATGAAGTGATTAGCACTCCTAAATTCTTCACAGTTTCTGTTCTGCCCTGTCTCTGTCACCCTAGTCCCTGGGTCCCCTCTGTCCTCTCCACGTGTAGTTTTATACCGGCTCCAGAGGAGTCCCACAGGCACCCTAAGGATGGAGGTTTGGGTTCTGTCTTAATGACTTTTCTCACAAGGGTCAGATTTTTTCCCATTTTATTTTTCCACAGGAAGTGAGGGAGAAATAAGAAGCTGAGTGGACAAAGGTAGAAAGAGAACGCTGTGACCTCCAAACATTCATAATTTTTATCCCATCACGTGTAAATTGAAGTGTCTAAATTAAACTCCGCAGAGTTCATCTATGGAATACCTTTTTAGCTTCAGTGCTCTTAAAAAAAATGAGCTAAAGGATTCTCTTCAGATACTCGGGGTCTAGCTGAAGCAAGCATGCACATTTTTTTCCTTACTCTTCCTGTGCCGTAACAGTATTAAGTAAATAATGAGGACTTATAAAATTGGTTCCTTTTCAGGGAGCCAGCCAGTCCATGTAAAATGGATGAGATACCGTTTTATATCAACAAATTAAGGGGAAAGTCTGCCTCATACAAAGCCTGGCACACAGCAGGGCTCAATGAGGAATTCGGCACAAGCTAGAATCCAGAGCAGTGGTTCTCAAGCCTCCTACACAGTGGAAGTACATGGGGCACTTGAAAAAAATACCATTCTCTGGTTCCCAGCCTCAGAAACTCTGATGTAATTGGTTCTCCAGTATGGCCAGGGCAGTGCGTATTTGAAAGCCCACTGGGGTTTCTGCTGCACAGTCATTTAGAAATATACCATGGTCTAGAGGGAAACTCTGGGTCCTTCTCTCCAATTTTCCTTCAGATCTTTATGAGGATGCTGCACCATCTTTGGCTTAGCCCTGGGATTGGAACGTCTGGGGCTAATTGCTTTGAGATAAAAATTTTATTATGGAATTTTTCTGCTAGATGTAGTCTGCTAGATGTTTACATAGTGGTGTCTGTGTGTGTTTGTGTGTGTGTGTGTGTGCATGCGTGTGCGCCTTTTGAAATTTCATGTCCTCAGCAGTGTCCTCATGCTTAGAAATTTGGAAGCTTTCTTTCAAGTAATGTTGTCATTTTATATCCAAAGTCAGAGTCAAAATAGTAGTAATTATTAGCATTTATCAGCAAGCAGAATATGGCAACCAGTACAGAAAGGCTGGCCTGATAATCCTCAGCGATACCTTTATTTTCACATATCTGCTAGGTTCAAGATTAGTTTATTAATTCTGCAGCAGGTTAAGGGAATAGAGGCAGCTGGTAATCATTTATTCATTTATATTTTCATTCAGCAGCCATCTGCTGAATGCCTTCTACGTGCCAAATCTTAGTTAGGGTTGGGGATACAATGGTGAATAAAATTACACAGCCACTGCCTTAGTCCAGTGGGAGACACAGAAGAGGGAACGGGGACTTGCTATCTGTCTGAATGTGCAGCGAGGTGGGGGTCCAGGCTGCTGGGAGATACGAGGTTAGGACATCTGGCCTTGTCGTGATTGGCAGGCTGTGGGGGTGGTGATGGGGAAAGCCTTCTGGAAAAAATTACTTTGGGGAGAGTGGCAGCCATGGAATAATCCACTTGGATTTCCCTTTAAGAAAGAACTTGCCCTTCAGCTACTGAGAGGGCAATAATCTGAGGGCGGCTAGCTGTTAATGCTGTCAGGATTTGTCCTCACTTTCAAGTGAGGCCATGCTCTTTGAGGCTGGGGAACAGTGTTGTCTCTCTGTGTCACTGAGCATAGAGGGGCCTGAATAGTAGCAGGAAAAAGAGGAGAATGAGGTAAGAGGGGGACGGTAGGCTGAATCACAGAGCACCTTGGAGGCCATTACGGGAACACTGGTTCCTACTCAAGGTGATAAGGGGTGGAGAAGGGCATTCAGTGGGCAGGGACATGAGCTGAGATTGATGCTATCTTTAGCCCCTGCCTTTGCTACACCCCACTTCCTACCCTTCAGACAATGATACCCAGCCCTCCTGAGGCCTGGCATCTAGCAAAGCGATACACCTTCTGGCTGATTCCTAGTCCAACAACTTCGAGCAGGCTTTCTGTAGTGAAAGTTCCAAAGAAGCTGTAGATTTCATCTCTGAATTAAGAGGGTTATATCTTCATGGATGCAACCAAATGCATTGTGTCTCAAAGTTGTAGAGGTTCTCAAGCATCAAGAAAGCCCAGTTTTCTACTGTGACAGGTGAAATAAGTGGTTCTGTTTCTTGGAAAAGGAGCCAACATTCCTTCTTGTCTTCAAGGTATAATTGGCTTCTCTGATTTGTCCCATTTGGTGCTCAGTGAGCTTGGCAGGCAAGGCAGGTGGCCTCGGAGAAGTCCTGGGTGCATGATCCCAAATTTGGAGTATCATATTTATTCTCCATTTTCTGCCTTCTGTAGAGTTCCAAGTAGAGTTGAGCTAAGTCCAGTGATAAAGGCTCAGGCAAAATTGAAACTATGTAGGAGAAAATTAATTCCTCCCTGGGCAAATGATTTTTCTCTTTAGAGATAAGGAAGATATATGTTTGTTTGCTTTCCTTCTGTTAATTATCCTTCCTAGGATTTCTTTCCCTTCTGCTGCTGCTGCTAAGTCACTTCAGTCGGGTCTGACTCTGTGCAACCCCATAGATGGCAGGCCACCAGTCTCCCCCATCCCTGGGATTCTCTAGGCAAGAACACTGGAGTGGGTTAGGTGAGCATTATATATGTATATCTATATATATGCTCCTCTGTCCACAGAATTCTCCAGGCAAGAATATTGGGGTGGGTAGCCATTTCCTTCTTCCTGACTCAGGGATCGAACCCAGGTCTCCTAAATTGCAGGCAGATTCTTTACCTTCAGAGCCACCAGGGAACTGTCTTGAGAAATCTCAGGACCTGGTAGCTTCTTGTTCAATTTCAGGCACCACACCAGGCCTGGATGTCCTTGCAAACTCACTGTCTAATAGATTTCTTGGCAACCAAAATAACTATTTTCAATATTACCTGGTCCCAGGAAAATGCCAGTGTCAGGAAGATAAATACTGTTCTAGTCTATGGTTCTCTTTTCTAGCCAAGTTTTGGTGTTAACCTGGTCTTGACCATTCTTGGCCCCAAATGATATGATGAGGACAATGATCATGAACATCACCATCACTAGAAAAATTGTCAGAAACAACAATTTATAAATGCTATTAATAACATAAAAATGTTTATGTTTATGAATAAACATAAAAATATTTAGCATCACTAATAATTATAGAGGAAAAAAGGAGAAGGAATGTAGGGTAGACAAAACAACAAAACTGAAAACAACCAAAAAATGGCTTACAACAGGCAACTGATTAAAATATGGAGACAATGCTGCATTTTAAAATTTTCTGTTTATTAAATAGTTGTTTTTAATTGGCATCATAAAATGCTCATAGGGCACAAAACTATATTCACAAAAATGTTCTTAGCTTTTAAAATAAAAGCATTTACAAAGAAGAAAATACCCCCAAAAGCCAACAATATTTGTTTTGGGGTGGTATAATTATGGATAATTTTTTAATTTCCTCAAAATATTTTTCTATGATTTCTAATTTTCTAGAATAAACAAATAGTCAGAAAAACCAAACAAAAATAAATTTTAAGAAAAAATAAATAAGAGGGGTATTAAAATTATACTACTGCACATTTCTTCCTACAGTGTAATTTTCGCACACAAAAAAAGTTTTGAGAAAATACTTTTAGAAAGTCACTTAATGTTGATGTTGGCCTTTCCTTGCAAGAGTATGATGTGGTGGCAAGAAAGCATTTTTCATGAAGCTGGGGTTTAAATGGTTAGCCAGTCTCAGCTAACCTCAGGGTCAATTCCACAGTTTAATCACGCTGTCTCTCTTGGCCACCAAGGGTAGAAGCATGTGGGCACAAGCACTGCCATTTCTTCCCTAGTGCAAGTACACACAGTCAAGGAACACAGAGCCACTTGCTCCTAAGCCCTTCACCACTTTCAGCAGGAATGGGAGGGAAAAAAATGGGAACCTGAAAAAAACAGTTAAAATGATAGACAAGAAAGAAGGAAAGATGAATGGGTGGGGAGGGAGCCTTAGGAAAGCTTGTGATGCGCACAGATATTTACAAAGTTTTTCCTCAATCCTAAGTGCTTTACCTAGAAGATTCCATTCATTTTTATAGAACCCTTTGAAGGAGGTAATATTACCTCCAGTTCACAGATGAAGACATTGAGATTCATTCGAAAACTATTAATAACTTGGCCAAGATTATATGTGCTTGTAAATAGTGAGGTAGGGATTGAAACTACCTTCCTAAATCATTCTGAGAATAAGGGTATATGTGTATGTTTGCATGTGAGAGCACGGTGAACATACCTTTGCCAGCCTTGGAGTTTTTCCCATCCAGTCACTTGGAACTTGGAGACATGAATTGACTCATCCGCAGCCACAGAGACAGCATGAGAACACAAATGGCCTGATTATTAGTCCAGTTAAATAAACTGTAATTTAAATTCAAACTCTCCAGGCACAAGCTTTGAAGTGAGAATGGAGGCTTCAGGTGCTGGCAGCCATTACAGGAGAAAAGAGAGTTATGAAAAGCAAGTATGGAAGCTGACGCCTGTGAGGAGCAGGTCCAGGAAGAACTTTGGGGTGTGCTGGCCAGGAAGCATCAACATCTCCTTGGTGGCACCCAAGGAACCAAGGAGCCCCGCTTTCTCAGGATCTAGGAGTGGTTCCTGAGGGGGGCAGATCAAACAGTGTGACTGCTCAGGTCAAGAAGACTGAGAGCAAGTCTTCAGCATTTGGAGAGAAACAGCAGCAAGTGGGATTGGAGAGAAGAATCACTCAAGAAGCCAGACCAAAAAACACCCAAGATCAGAAAGGACAGATTCTAAAACTTCTTAGTCCTGACCCAGGCTTCCTTGAGATGTGTCGTAATATTGCTCACATTGTCGTAAAGTCATTTTTCTACATCAATGACCCACTGTGATGCTGCTAGAAGTCATCTTGTGGGAAGGGAGATGGAAAATAAAGAAGCAAGGCTGCAGCCCCAGGATGGTGGTCTTACGGAGTGTCATTGCAGTCCTTTTTTGCATCGTTTGATTGTTTGTCACAAGACATGGAGCTCTCTTCTGTGTTAAAGCAACCATGGCAGCTAAGAGGCAGAAAACATCCTTCTTTGGGGAAGCTACTTGATGGAGATAAAAATCAGTTTATCTTAATCTTGGATGATCTTGTGAGTCTTATGCAATGTGACGAGACTATGAGTTCTTAGAGGGCAAGACCCATGTTTATCCATCTTTGACCCTCCCATGGGGCCTGATGTGGCATCTTGCACCCAAATATGAGTTGAATGAGTGACACTCAGGTGCTTTTCCAAGGTTACATTGGAGAACCCACAACCAAGTATCTCATATATATATATATATATATAT
>SJYQ01006653.1:23808-38039 GCA_006410935.1 Redunca redunca
TTATGGTTGAATAATATTACATAGTGTGTGTGTGTGTGTATAAATATATATGGTTTGTATATATATATACCATATCCTCCTTATCTATTCATGTGTCAACAGGACACATGAATTTTCCTTCTATATCTTGGCTATTGTAAAAATTGCTGCTATGAATATTTGGGTATATTTATCTTTTTGAATTAATTTTTTCATTTTATTCATATATATACCTAACAGTTGAATTACTAGATTGTATGATTGTCCTACTTTTGGCTTTTTGGGAACCCCATTTTGTTTTCCATAGTAGCTGCACCAATTTACATTCCCACCAACAGTATACAAGAGTTCCTCTTTAAAAAACTGTTAAAAAATCATCCAAATTGGAAAAAAAAAAAAAAGAAGTATATCTTTTATTTGTTACAGTACAATTTTTTACATAGAAAACCTGATGGAAAATACATCAAAGCTACCTAAACTAACAAGTGATTTTTACAAGTTTGCAGGATAGAAAATCAATGTACAAACAATAAGACATTTAATTTAAAACCAGGACCATCTCTATAACATTGAAATGTGAAAATACTAGATATAACAAAAGTTTTCCAAGAACTACACACTAAAAACTACTATACATTACTGATTTAAAAAAAAAAAAAAAAAACCAGAGAGGTACAACTTGTTCATAGGTCTAAGGGCCCACTATNAAAAAAAAAAGCCCAGAGAGGTACAACTTGTTCATAGGTCTAAGGGCCCACTATTGTTAAACATCTCTTTCTCCAAAATTGATCTATAGAATCAATACAATCTCACTTAGTCCTAGTAGACTTTTATAAAAATTCAAGTGTATTCAACATCTCAAAATGAAATGCAGTATGTAGAATAGTCAGAAAGAAACAACACTAGGAGGAAATCCTCCTTTCATTGAATCTCTCTCTTGCAAAAGAGCAGGAGCTGGGGAATAGAGGTTTGAGCAAATTGCTTTGGGAAAAGTTTATATCAAAACCTTTCTCAACCAAGGTTTCCCTGCTTCCCTGATGATACTCTTCTAGACATCCTATACAGAGCTGTTTGAGCGTTGGCACCAATTCCCCCAGAATAGTCATTTCCCAAGGCAACAACAAGGAGAAGTAAGAGCTGCTTTTCAACTGCCTTACTATTTTTTTAATGCACCCCCTGCCTGAGGCTGCAGTACCCTGCAGCCCAACACAGAACACTTCAAACAACATTTAATTCTTCCTTAGGCTGCCTCACACCTTCCTCTAATTTGTTCTCTGTAGTTCCTCAAATGTAGATCATGTAGGAGGGAACCTGCTTAAATTCAGCATCTTGTAAGGAACATAAATGGATATTATAAAGGATATTTTTCCTGAGATATTTATAACCTTGGAAGGATGCTACTCCCAAGCTGTCTAGACCACTTTGCCTTGACTGCATTAAGTAATCCTGTCTGCATAAGAACTGAATGGGAATGGCAACAGCAGTAACATCGCTGGTACATTAAGGTTGTGTGCATATGTGTGTGTGCATGTGAATACGTGCATACCTGCCTCTCTGTGTATATCTATCTGTGTCTGTATGTATCTGTGTGTGCACATATGAGAGAGAGGGAGAGAGAGGGAGGGAGGGAGAGAAAAAAAGTCAAAAGCATGTTTTTGAACCTGGATGTTATGCCTGAATCATCCCCAGACTTCCCAGTTAAGGAAAGAGTAAACTTCCCTTTTGCTTGCTAGTTTGAGTTGTGATTCTGATCCTGGCCATGAAACACCTTTGTTTAGAAGGCAAGATATTTCTGGATGGGATCAGTATTAGTGTGCTGTTTGTGACACTTTTCAAACTCTAAGTGTGAGATAACCATCAACTCTGCCTCTCTATAAGCCTGTTTCTGCCTGAGATTAAAATGACAAACTCTGAAAATTACTGAAGGTTACATACTACACTCTTGAATATCCCCTGGACATCAAGGAGATCAAACCAGTCAATCCTAAAAGAAATCAACACTGATGTTCATTGGAAGGACTGATGCTGAAGCTGAAGCTTCAGTACTTTGATACCTGATGTGAAGAGCTGACTCATTAGAAATGACCCTGATACTAGGAAATATTGAAGGCAAGCTGCACAGGGGACAGCCAAAGATAAGATGTTTGGATGGCATCACTGGTTTAATGGACATGAGTCTGAGCAATTTCTGGGAGACAGTGAAGGGCAGGGAAGCCTGGTGTGCTGCAGTCCTTGGAGTTGCAAGGAGCTGGACAAGACTGAGCAACTGAACAACAATAACAACATACTACACTACCGCAAGGGCCTCTGAAAACATTGAGTTAATGATTTATGACTCAAATTAAGAATTAGGATAGATTCCATGATTATATCTTTACTAGCATGAAAGAAAGTGGTACTATTATTTCTTAGGCATTAGATTTCTTTCTTTTTTTCTGACTGTATAAACTATATTAAAGCAATTGAGAACAACTTGGTCAAGTAGCATTATACTTTACTTTCCTAAATATGGAAATAATCTTCTAGTGTGTTGGACACCAATATTAACCTGAGAGGCAGTTGTTTATGACTCTAGTCAGTAACTAGGTCTGAAGATCAATTTTGATTTTTCCCAGAATGTACAGAACACTTCACTTAACTAATCCCACTATATCCATTCCCCTCTGCTCACAGCTGAGCTATGAACCCACATTTCAATAATGGCAGCCACAAGAACTGAAGAAAATAAGGGGTGCTGGAGACAGCAGGGGTGATCCTGAGTCTCTGTCCCTTGTGTTAATAAGACTTCAGGGTGAGTAGAGGAGAGAGGTACTCCGCTGGAGTCCATTTCTGAAAGACTGTCATAGAAGATAACCAGGCCAGCCACACTGGTCAGAGCTTGAAGGGCTGCTGTGCTTTGGAGCCTGACCTTAACTTGTTATGTCAGCTTCCTTGGGGAAGCTCCAAGCTCCTGTCACAACATTCACAAACCTGCCAATCTCCTGCTGTATCCTTTTGGGATATAATGGTGTATATAGCAAGGGCAGTTTCTGGGTTCTCCAGAACCTGGATGAGACATCCTTGGTAGTTTGTGAATAGCTCCTCAGGTGGCTCAGTGGTAAAGAACCCACCTGCCAATGCAAAAGAAGCAGGTTCAATCCCTGCATCGGGAAGATTCCCTGGAGAAGGAAATGGAATCCCACTCCAGTATTCTTGCCTGGGAAATTCATGGACAAAGGATCCTGGTGGGCTACGGTTCATGGAGTTGCAAAGAATCAGATATAAGTTAGCAACTAAACAACATTTTGTGAATGCCCACATTCCCAGAGAGCTAGGAGAATAAAGAGCACCTACCTCCAGTTCAGTTCAGTTCAGTCGCTCAGTCGTGTCCTACTCCTTGCGACCCCATCAAAGCATGCCAGTCCTCCCTGTCCATCACCAACTCCCAGAGTTTACCCAGACGCACATCCATCGAGTCAGTGATGCCATTCAGCCATCTCATCCTCTATCGTCTCCTTCTCCTCCTGTCCCCAATCCATCCCAGCATCAAAGTATTTTCCAATGAGTTAACTCTTCACGTGAGGTGGCCAAAGTACTGGAGTTTCAGCTTTAGCATCATTCCTTCCAAAGAAATCCCAGGGCTGATCTCCTTCAGAATGAACTGGTTGGATCTCCTTGTAGTCCAAGGGACTCTCAAGAGTCTTCTCCAACACCACAGTTCAAAAGCATCAATTCTTCGGCACTCAGCCTTCTTCACAGTCCAACTCTCACATCCATACATGACCACTGGAAAAACCATAGCTTTGACTAGATAGACCTTAGTCGGCACAGTAATATCTCTGTTTTTGAATATGCTGACTAAGGTCCGTCTAGTCAAGGCTATGGTTTTTCCAGTAGTCATAGCCTTGACTAGTGTTTAAATGCCCACAGGTATTGTATACCACAGTAGAGGAATAAGTCATGAGTAATTGTTCTCGATGCTAATCTGCACGCTATAAGGATGTGGGGTCACACTGTGCAGTGATATTGATTATAACCAAGCTGAGGAAGCTGGATACACATATTTACTTAGTTATTAAATGAGATAAATGATGTAGCACAATATTTGGCTTATGATGGTTACTTAATAAATGGTAGTAATCACAGTTATTACTATTATTAATACTACTAACACTGCTACTACAGTCTTACCTCAGTCAGACTCTGAGAGCATTTTATGGCAATAAAAACGTTTAATCTTTAAGTTGACTAGGCAGTTTAGTTCTTCCATTTCTCAGAAAACTGCACCAGCATGGTATCCTACAATATACAGCATGGTGCCTTATTCCATAGTACACTTTTAACATTTTCATTAAATGAATTAATGGGTGTCTAGTTTTGACAAAACTACTCTCAAATATGTACTGCACATGGCTGTGAATTCATGGGCATCTGTCCTCACAGATGGAAAAAGCAGAGAACTATCCTAGCTAGTGATATTTTAATTAAACTTTGGATTTGCCCATGACCTGACTTCTGAACGCCAGCTTTCTCTCTCTCTCTCTTTTTTTTTTGATTCTGTTCTTACAGATGAAACTTTGACTATATCCGAGGAAATATTAGGATGGAAGTTACAGATGCCCTCAGTCTGTGGCGACTCAAGCATCATCATCCACTCAAGGTGACTCTCAACAAAGGGAAAGCTGTCAAAACACCAAGTGTTGCCACAAGCAAAATGCTGTCCCCACGCTGCACCTCCTTCACTTTACAACATTTTGGAGCCAGCAGCTCAGAACACAATGTCATTTAAAGCTGGGTTTACAGTTCAGTCAAAGTGGAAAACTTAACACATGATAAACTTTTATAGTTTCTTTACATGGTGTGACTGATAGAGAAACAAAATTTACAGTATTCTTTTTTTCTTGCTCTATTTTCTTTGAACTCAGGCTCACGTAAAACTTACTATACCAGCCAAGTTTTGGCATAAGTTTTTCATATCAGATTACTACTGTTTTTGCACTTTTTAAAATGAAAGTTACAAAATTTTCCCACTGGTACCACATATCCCCTTGGACTGTGTCTGAACAGAAACAGCAAGCTTTTTTCAGATAATAATTTGAAATGTAAGGTGTATAATTGCTTTACAGAGTTGTGTTAGTCTCTACCATACAATGAAGTGTATCAGCCACATGTATACACATATCCCTTCCCTTTGGACCTCCCTCCTATCCTGTCCCCACCCCAGCCCTCTGCATCATCACAGAAAACCAGACTGAGCTTCCTGGGCTTTATAGAGCTTCCCTCAGCTATCTGTTTCACACACGGTGGTGTATATATGTCAATCCTAGTTTCCCAATTCGTCCCATCCTCCCCTTTCCACACTATGCCCACATGTTTATTCTCCCCAATAAAAGGACTAGCTTCTGAGTTAAACCCTGTTGTTATGAATGTAAATGGAAGGCAGATGTCTAAGTGATATTCTCTCACTGAACTTGGGAAGAATTTCCATTAAACTCTTTACTACCCTGAAAGAATCTTAAACAGATATACCAATTGTATATGAGATGATTCCCAACTTCCACTTAAAAACTTACACTGTTATTTGCCTGCTTCATAATTGATTTCAGACAGTTTAGCAATAGCACCAAGTACACACACAACAATAGCACAGACTAACAAACCAAATTTTGCAAAAACCTCAATAATATGTTAGGAAGAATGGCAGATACTGCAGTATAAGATTCCCTGGTGGCTCAGAGGATAAAGCATCTACCTGCAATGCAGGAGACCCAGGTTCGATCCCTGGGTTGGGAAGATCCCCTGAAGAAAGAAATGGCAACCTACTCCAATATTCTTGCCTGGAGAATCCCATGGACAGAGGAGCCTGGTGGGCTCAAGTCCAAAGAGTTGGACAGGACTGAGCGACTTCATTTCACTTCACTTCACAGTATCACTTCACAGTATAAGAAGACTTAGTGTGTTGATTTATGCAGGGCAAAGACATTGGTAATAAAACACTCTCTCCACGAGTATATAAGCTTAGTTTAAGGCTATTATATTAGATAACAAGAAATACTAAATTGATTTTATTGAAATAGGCCTGATATTAACTTTATGTTTAAAATCCAAGTGTTCCATGTTGCTTTAACAACAGTGGTTGGATGACTGATATCGAGGTTCTCATTTTCATGCAATCATCCATCTTGTTAGTCAAATACCTTATGTTTTCTTTAGGATACCCAAAGCCATTTGTTGAGCCAAAAATGCTTTGCTGACAATGCTCTGAGAGCTTCCCCTTTCTATGCCTTGCCTTTCAACTGTAATAAATAGATCTGGTGGGTAATGTTAGCAAAATTTTGATCTAATCTGTAAACAGTTGGTGAACAGTGGCTGTGGTTACGTGGCAAGATCTAGAGAGTGAAAGATACAAAGAAAGTGCGGCTTGTAGTGCTGCAGTGTGGCAGAAAAAAATATTGCATGATTTTGCATTGGTAACTTTCAGTAAATGTTACTCAGTAACGACAACATTGCTTTGAGTGCAGGGGGATTTTGCTCTTATAAAAGCTGTATTGCATGTGTGCATGCTAAGTCACTTCAGTTGTGTCTCACTCTGTGTGACCCTGTGGACAGGCTCCTCAGTTCATGAGGTTCTCCAGGCAAGCATACTGGAGTGGGTTTTCATGCCCTCCTCCAGGGCATCTTCCTGATTCAGGGATAGAATCTGTGTCTCTGATGTCTCCTGTACTGGCAATCAGTTTCTTTACCACTAGCCCCACCTGAAAAGCTCATAATCTATATTCAGTTCAGTTCAGTTGCTCAGTTGTATCTGACTCTTTGCGACCCCATGAACTGTAGCACACCATACTTCCCTGTCCATCACCAACTCCCAGAGTCCACCCAAACCCATGTCCATCGAGTTGGTGATGCCATCCTACCATCTCATCCTCTATCGTCCCCTTCTCCTCCTGGCCCCAATCATTCCCAGCATCAGGGTCTTTTCAAATGAGTCAGCTCTTCACATCAGGTGACCAAAGTACTCGAGTTTCAGCTTCAACATCAGTCCTTCTAATGAACACCTAGGACTAATCTCCTTTAGGATGGACTGGTTGGATCTCCTTGCAGTCCAAGGAACTCTCAAGAGTCTTCTCCAACACCACAGTTCAAAAGCGTCAATTCTTTGGTGTTCAGCTTTTTTTTATAGTCCAAATTTCATATCCATACATGACCACTGGAAAAACCATAGCCTTGACTACATAGACATTTGTTGGCAAAGTAATGTCTCTGCTTTTGAATATGCTGTCTAGGTTAGTCATAACTTTCCTTCCAAGAAGTAAGCGTCTTTTAATTTCATGGCTGCAATCACCATCTGCAGTGATTTTGGAGCCTCAAAAAATAAAGTCTGACACTGTTTCCACTCTTTCCCCATCTATTTCCCATGAAATGATGGGACCAGATGCCATGATCTTCATTTTCTGAATGTTGAGCTTTAGGCCAACTTTTTCACTCTCCACTTTCACTTTCATCAAGAGGCTTTTTAGTTCCTCTTCACTTTCTGCCATAAGGGTGGTGTCATCTGCATATCTGAGGTTATTGATATTTCTCCTGGCAATTTTGATCCCATCTTGTGTTTCTTCCAGTCCAGGGTTTCTCATGATGTACTCTGCATATAAGTTAAATAAGCAGGGTGACACTATACATCCTTGACGTACTCCTTTTCCTATTTGGAACCAGTCTGTTGTTCCATGTCCAGTTCTAACTGCTGCTTCCGGACCGGCATACAGATTTCTCAAGAGGTAGGTCAGGTGGTCTTGTATTCCCATCTCTTTCAGAATTTTCCACAGTTTATTTTGATCCACAAAGTCCAAGACTTTGGTATAGTCAATAAAGCAGAAATAGATGTTTTTCTGGAACTCTCTTGCTTTTTCCATGATCCAGCAGATGTTGGCAATTTGATCTCTGGTTCTTCTGCTTCTTCTAAAACCAGCTTGAACATCGGAAGTTCACAGTTCACGTATTGCTGAAGCCTGGCTTGGGGAATTTTGAGCATTACTTTACTAGCGTGTGAGAGGAGTGCAATTATGTGTTAGTTGGAGCATTCTTTGGCATTGCCTTTCTTTGGAATTGGAATGAAAACTGACCTTTTCCAGTCCTGTGGCCACTGCTGAGTTGTCCAAATTTGCTGGCATATTGCATGCAGCACTTTCACAGCATCATCTTACAGGATTTGAAACAACTCAACTGGAATTCCATCACCTCCTAGCTTTGTTTGTAGTGATGCTTTCCAAAGCCCACTTCATATTCTAGGATGTCTGGTGCAGGGGGAACTCCCCAGAAAGAGAGAAGCAGTGGAACTTCCCTCAGCAGAGCTGAGGGGTCCCGAGGAAAAGTGAGCCTGCTGTCCACCAACCCATACCCTCGGCGAGCGAGAGACAATCAGACGCAACAGGGGCAACAGGGGTTCCGTCTGAGCAGTTCTGCTGTATTGCCACAAGCTCCCTGCTTATAAAGGCAAGCAGGGGGGTTTTGCGAGGGACTTTCCATAGTTGCACCAATCACGTTACAGGTCAAATCATCATGTGCCATCATTATAACAGGGGTCTATGGTGATCACGAGCTGTCCACGTGCATGGAAATCAAGAGAGCCAATCAAAAGCTTTGACAAACAATATAGACCACACCCGCATCTCTTCCGCCAGGCACCATCTTAGTTTCCGACCACAAAGCTAGCCTGCCGGGAGCCAGTGTGAGGAACTCCGCCCATGGCAAAGGTCATGAGGAAGGAGGCTTGGCATATGCAAAGGCATGACCAAGCTTCAGGAAACCCCCTGTTCTCGAGCATCTACCCCAAAACCAGAGTCTGTCTTATGCTCTCACCTACACCTCTGATTTTACGGGGGGCTCTCCCCCATAACCATTTCTCTCAGAGAAGGAGTTAACGTGCAGCTTCAAGGCAATAAAAATTCCTGGGCATGATAAGAGTGTTTCAGCTTACGGACTCCTCTGAAGGTTATCTAGCTCACCTGTATAGGTTCGTCCAGCCACATGTGATTGTTTACAGCCTCCCAACCTGTGAGGCATGGGATGTTTTAGACTTACTAAAGCCAAATTCTTTGGGGGAGTTGGAAATTATTAGTATAGTGGGTTGGTCAAGAATTATATTGGTGAAGGGTTTTTCATTTGTTGTGTCAATAATTGCTGCTAATTCCCTGTCCTGGGTGTGACAAGGGTGTCTCAGGTCAAACCTCTCTGCTGACAGACTAGCTTGTGTGACAGGATTATCCATACTCCTGCCACTATGCACATGATTGTCTACTACCTCTCAACCATAAACAGCACAGAGAGTTTTGGAGTATTTTAAAGTCTTAATTAGCATAGGGCTTTTCTCATTGTCAAGTAAATGATTGCCGCCAGGCCTCCATATCCTTAGGCACCTGGGAATATATTAATCAATGTATTTGGAATATAGAAAAGGAAATATAGTGGTTCTAAGGCTAGCAATACTGGACTTTTTGAGTTAATGCATTTTCTCTTTTGTAATAGATCACTGTACTTTGTTATGAATCACTGTGTCCTTGCTATGTAAAAATGTAACTTTATCACTATCTTAAGACTAAATAGATCTTAAGGGGAACATTGGTGAAAGGATTTTCACCTGTTGGGTTGATGTTTGCTGTTAAATCTCCATGTTCCCTGCCCTTATAATGAATTTAGCTAGCATATAGGAGAAATAAGTATTAACCTTTAAGCATATAGGAGAAACAAGTATTAACCTTTAAGATTAATCATGTTAACCTTGGGTTAAATAAATTCCTTTCTTGATTGTAACTCACTACACCCTCACCCTATAGGAATGTAACTTTATTTGGAGGGTGGTGCCTGGTTTAAGAAAAAACACCCTTGGAAGAAATAAGTCTTTTTGGTTATCAGAAAGAAAGGATCATAAAATGTCAGCAGGTCTCATGGCCAGAAGATGATGTAATATCCCTAACACCTTTTTTTTTTATACATTTATGTGAAGCACCTGATTTTGATAAAGGTCAGGACTGCTGACCCCCGCGTGACTCTGTATTCATCCCTATGTGTAACAAAAGATATATAAGCAAACCCAAAAATAAAGAGATTGGATCAGTTTCCGGAAAGACTGATTCCCCCATGTCGTTTCTTTCTGCTCCCGTTTTTCTGGCTGAATTCCCATCTGGAGCATGGATGCTATTCCATGTAAACCAAGTTATTCAGCCTCTTTTTCTCCACTAATTTTCCTACTACACTGTCCGTTTCTGATCTCTCTATATACCTGTGATTAAATATGTGTTTTTCCAAAGACGCCGTCCCCACCTTTAAATTCCCTGGATCCACCGGGGCTGGACCCTGGCACTAGCCCTTTTCTTTTTTAAGGTTTCCCACTTAGGGCCCCACATCTCCCCCTTTTTTATTTTATTTAAGCCCTCGAGACATTTGTATTGATGTTCTGTAGAGCAAGGCGTAAAGCTGTAGGAGGCCAACTTCCAGCCTCGCCAGCCCCTCTAGCGGCTGTGCCTGTCTTAAGTTGCCCTCCTCTGAGGGTCTTACCCATCATTGGCTATCCAACCACCTCTTGGGGGCTAGGCGGAATCTCTCTAGATGATGGGCATCTAGAACTCTTTTTATTTATATGTCTCGGTTAATCTCTTGAAGGGCTAAATAAATCCAGGGGTTTTGTGGGTGCCCAACGTGGGGCTCCTTTTCCACGACCTGGGCAAGCATAACTATTTTTTGTTGTAAGCATCTATTGTGGGCTGTGAGGTTTTTTACCTTTAACACTACAACAAGTAAAACAACAAAAACAATCAGATAGAAACCAGGTAAATGGACTTTGTATCCAGTCCCATAGATCCATTGCTCCTCTTTTTACCTGTTCCCAAAATATCTGGGGTACTATTTGTTTTACCTTAGACACATTTAGATTTAAGATGTTTGTTAACACATCTTGATTATTCCAAAATGTTAAATCCCATGTTTTCATATTGCTTGAAAGATTTTGTGCCTTTTTTAATGTTTCACTAAGAACTGGAAAAGCCATAAGACAGAAATTATGATATCTAACATCACAGTTTAACCTTGTTAAGACAGTCAAAGTCTCTAGTGCTCTTGTGTAAAAGTCCAACTGTTGTTGAAGTCTCATTATAGCTGATCTAAGGTGTTCAAATTGTGTTGATGTTGTCTGGCACCCTTGAGAGGATATGGAAGATATGTTGTTCACAGCTTCTATCGTTTGCACTTGTTGAATCCCCAGTACGGATCCCATCACAGTAGTACCTATAAGGGAGAGAAGGGACACTATCCCAACAATAATTAATACAGCTGCTCGAGGCTTTTTTTGAAATTCTGAAATAATATCAGTGGGCCCTTTCCAGATTACTTCACAGGTTTGATTGAATGGGACCCATATATATGGAGGAAGATCAAGAACCACAGAGGAGTCTTTTGTTGTGTTGTAATCTATACATTTAGTAACATTAATTGTTGCATTGGTGATTTGGCTAGGATTGAAAATTCCAAAGTGCCAGCCAGGAAGCAGGCCCTTCCCTCTCATGATTGTGAGGTCATACTATTATATACATGCCATTGGTCTGTCGGGCTTTCCATGGCACCTCTTGTGCAATTGGGCTTAGGATTGGGAAAGGCCTGAATATCATTGGTTGTCTTATTTTTTTTCATCACCAGAAAAAATAGGTCTCCAATCTATTGGGCCAGGCCCCAGGATAATAGGGGTGTCACCCTCCGCTGCTGAGACACAAAGGTCCCACCCAGACCGGTTGTTTGCTGACTTCCAATATTGATCAGCATATCTAAACCATGTCAAGGGAGCCCCTTCCGGGTAGCTCGTGTTGGATGTAATGTTCTGATAGGTTAGAGGCCATGGCCATTCACCGCTATGAAAAAGAAACTTAGAACCCACTTCTTAGATTCCCCCTTGCAGAGCTGTTTCATGGGAGGTCTGACTCCAGCTTAAGAGTCTCAATGACCATAGGTGGCACAAATCTGATACTGCTCCATAGCTTTGGACAATTTTTAACACCACCTCTTGCCCAGCACACCTGTGTAGGGAGGATATTTGTAAGGTTTGCCCCTATCTGAGATGCCTCGACAATTTTACTTTCAGGCTCAGGGCATGGTCTCTCTCTTTGATAAAAATTGTTAGGACAGTGGAAAGCTTGTGTTATGGTGTCACAGCCCAGGGGGCCAACCATGTAACAGTCTCCCAGAACTTAGTAGCCTAATTATCTGAAACTTCAAATCCCCTACTCTTGAGCATATATCTCAGCGCCTTTAGTGCAGGCTCATCAGACTTACCAATGTTATTTCCCATGTTGCCAAAAAAGAACAGAAAGAAAAGTCACTGAGGACCACCACCAAAAATCCTACCGAGAGTGGTGGCGGCCAGAAAGTTGGGCTTGTGGTATGCTTTTGAAACTATGTGACTGCGTCATTGCACGGAAGTTTTCTTGCTGGGGGCGGGCACCCTAGAGGTTTCTAGCCCGTTCCGTGACCCCCTTATCCTGTCACAAGAGTCTTCAAGTGGCAGGCACCCTAATGGCTTTTAAGTGCCTGACCCATGCCCACAGGGAAGATTCTAGGCCACGTCCTCAGTTAAGAATGTTTAAAGGAGAGTTTCACCCGGTCGGGCTCTAGTTACTGAGGCTCACTTCTTGCAGGGCCTTCAGAGTCTGCCAGAGTGTAGCCCTAGCCGGGACTCGGCAATTACCTCTGCAACCATTCACCCGTTCATTGAAACTCCTGAAAAAGGAATTAAGGACAGATCAGAAAAGAAAAGGAGAAGGAAAATAAGTCAGGTGAGTTTTTTGCTACTTCCCTCAAAACAGAGGGGGGCCCACCTTGAAGTCCAGCTTACCTTGGGTGATACTCCTTAAGGGGAGCACCGTGCTGCGACCAGCCTAGGGTCCCTCATCGCTCCTTCTTTCTGAGCCGCACGGTGTCACCACCTCCATCCGTCCGCTTTGTGCCCCACCTTGGGCGCCAGTTTCTGCGGGGGGTGCTCCGCAGAAAGAGAGAGGCAGTGGAACGTTCCTCAGCAGAGCTGAGGGGTCCCGAGGAAAAGTGAGCCTGCTGTCCACCAACCCAGCCCCGCGGCGAGTGAGAGACAATCAGACGCGACAGGGGCGACAGGGGTTCCGTCTGAGCAGTTCTGCTGTATTGCCACAAGCTCTCTGCTTATAAAGGCAAGCAGGGAGGTTTTGGTGAGGGACTTTCCACAGTTGCACCAATCACATTAAGGTCAAATCGTCATGTGCCATCATTATAACAGGAGTCTATGGTGATCACGAGCTGTCCACGTGCATGGAAATCAAGAGAGCCAATCAAAAGCTTTGACAAACAACATAGACCACACCCCCATCTCTTCTGCCAGGCGCCATCTTAGTTTCCGAACACAAAGCTAGCCCTTTTCTTTTTAAAGGTTTCCCATTTAGGGCCCCACAGTCTGGCTCTAGATTAGTGATCACACCATCATGATTATCTGGTTTCTGGTCTTACATTTAGATCTTTAATCCATTTTGAGTTTATTTTTGTGTGTGGTGTTAGAAAGTGATCTAGTTTCATTCTTTTACAAGTGGTTGACCAGTTTTCCCAGCACCACTTGTTAAAGAGATTGTCTTTACTCCATTGTATATGCTTGCCTCCTTTGTCAAAGATAAGGTGTCCATATGTGTGTGGATTTATCTCTGGGCTTTCTATTTTGTTCCATTGATCTATATCTCTGTCTTTGTGCCAGTACCATACTGTCTTGATGACTGTGGCTTTGTAGTAGAGCTTGAAGTCAGGCAAGTTGATTCCTCCAGTTCCATTCTTCTTTCTCAAGATTGCTTTGGCTATTCGAGGTTTTTTGTATTTCCATATAAATCTTGAAATTATTTGTTCTAGTTCTGTGAAAAATACCGCTGGTAGTTTGATAGGGATTGCATTGAATTTGTAGATTGCTTTGGGTAGTATACTCATTTTCACTATATTGATTCTTCTGATCCATGAACATGGTATATTTCTCCATCTGTTAGTGTGCTCTTTGATTTCTGTCATCAGTGTTTTATAGTTTTCTATATATAGGTCTTTAATTTCTTTAGGTAGATATATTCCTAGGTATTTTATTCTTTTCGTTGCAATGGTGAATGGAATTGTTTTTTAACTTCTTTTTCTACTTTCTCATTATTAGTGTATAGGAATGCAAGGGATTTCTGTGTGTTGATTTTATATCCTGCAACTTGACTATATTCATTGATTAGCTCTAGTAATTTTCCGGT
>SJYQ01006653.1:44537-55370 GCA_006410935.1 Redunca redunca
TCTGACTCTTTGCGATCCCATGGACCATACAGTCCATGGAATTCTCCAGGCCAGAATACTGGAGTGGGTAGCCTTTCCCTTCTCCAGGAGATCTTCCCAACCCAGGGATCAAACCCCAGTCTCCTGCATTGCAGGTAGACTCTTTACCAGCTGAGCTACAAGAGAGTATGGTACTGGTAAATAATAATAATAATAATAATAATAATAAATAAATAAATAAATAAAAAGGGAAAAAAAGATACATAGATTAATACAACAGGACAGAAAATGCAGAAATAAATCCACATTCAATTAATCTACTACAAAGAAGAAAAGAATATAAAATGCAGATTATTTTCAACAAATGATGTTGGGAAAACTTGACAGTTACATGTAAAAGAATGAAATTAGAAGATTATCTAACCACATAACAAAACAAATGCAAAATGGATTAAAGACCTAAATGTAAGGAGAATACTATAAAATGCCTATAGGAAAACATAGGCAGAACACTCTTTGGCATAAATCTCAGCAATTTTTTTAATGTCTCTTAGAATAATAAAAATAAAAACAAAAATAAACAAATAGGACCTAATTAAAATAAAACTATTGCATGGCAAAAGAAACCATAAGCAAAACGCAAAGACAACCTACAGAACAGGGAAAAAAAATTGAAAATGATATCACTAACAAAGTATTAATTTCCAAAAAATACAAACAGTTCATACAGTTCAACCCCCCCCCCCAAAAAAAAAGAACCCAAACAAAAATTGGGCATAATACCTAAACGGACACTTCTTTAAGGAGAAAATACAGATGGTCAAAAGAAACATGAAAAGAGGATCAACATTACTAATTGATGTTACTGTTGTTGTTCAGTCATTCAGTCATGTCTGACTCTTCAACCCTATGGACTGCAGCATGCCAGGCTTTCCTATCCTTCACCATCTCCTGGAGCTTGCTCAAACTCATGTCTATTGAGTTGGTGATACCATCCAACCATCTCTTCCTTTGCCATCCCTTTCTCCTCCTGCCTTCAGTCTTCCCCAGTATCAGGGTCTTTTTTTAATGAGTCGGCTCTTCACATAAAGTGGCCAAAGTATTGGAGCCTCAGCTTCAGCAACAGTCCTTCCAATGAATACTCACTGTTGATCTTTAGAATTGACTGGTTTGATCTCCTTGCAGTCCAAGGAAAGTCTCAAGGGTCTTCTCCAGCATGACAATTCAAAAACATCAATTCTTCAGTACTCAGCCTTCTTTATCCAGTTCCACTGAACGACTGGTAAAACAAAAGTTTTGACAATATAGACCTTTGTCAGGAAGTTGATGTCTTTGTTTTAAATATGCTGTCTAGGTTTGTCATAGCTTTTCTTTCAAGGAACAAGCATCTTTTCATTTAATGGATGTAGTCACTGTCTTCAGTGATTTTGGAGGCCAAGAAGATAAAATCTTTCACTGCTTCTACTTTTTCCCTTTCTATTTGCCATGACTAGATCTGGTAGGCAGAATGGCTGGAGAACTACAGATGAAAGTTAGCAACAATATACAGGAGGTGGTGATGAAAACCACCCCCAAGAAAAAAAAAAATCCAAGAAGGTAAATAGTTGTCTAAAGAGGCCTTCCAAATAGCTGAGAAAAGAAGAGAAGTGCAAGGCAAAGGAGAAAGAGTAAGATCTACTCACTGAATGCAGGATTCCAGAGGATAGCAAGGAAAGATAAGAAAGCCTTCTTAAGTGAACAATGCAAAGAAATAGAGGAAAACAATAGAATGGGAAAAACTAGAGATTTCTTCAAGAAAACTTGAGATACTATGGGAACATTTCTTGCAAACACAGGCCCAATTAAGGGCTGAAATGTCAAGGACCTAACAGAAGCAGAAGAAATTAAGAAGAGGTGGCAAGAATACATGGAAACACTATGAAAAAGGTCTTAATGACCTGGGTAACCATGATGATGTGGTCACTTACCTAGAGCCAGACATCCTGGAGTCTGAAGTCAAGTGGGCCTTAGGAATCATTGCTATGAATAAAGCTAGTGGAGGTGATGGAATTCCAGGTTAGCTATTTCAAATCCTAAAAGCTGATGCTATTGAAGCATGGCACTCAGCACGCCAGGAAATTTGGAAAACTCAACAATGGCCATAGCACTGGTAAAAAGCAGTTTTCATTCAAATCCCAAAGAAAGGCAAACCCAAAGAATGTTCAAACTACCAAACAATTGCACTAATTTCACATGCTAGCAAGGTCATGTTCAAATCCTTCAAGCTAGCCTTCAACTATGTGTGAAACTATGACTTAGATGAACAAGTTGGATTAAGAAAAAGGCAGAGAACCAGAAATCAAACTGCCAACATCTTCTGGATCACAGAAAAAGTAAGAAAGTTCCGGAAAACATCTATTTCTGCTTCACTGACTATACTGAAACCTTTGATTGTGTTGGTCTCAACAAACTGTGGAAAATTCTTAAACAGATGGAACATGAGACCACCTTATCTAGCTTCCAAGAAACCTATATACAGGTCAAGAAGCAACAGTTACAACCAAATATGAAACAAGAGATTGGTTCCAAACTGGGAAAGGAGTACATCAGGGCTGTGTGCTATCAGCCTGCTTATTTAACTTATACTCAAAGTAAGGTAAGTTGCTCAGTCGTGTCCAACTCTTTGCGACCCCATGGACTGTAGCCTACCAGGCTCTTCTGTCCATGCGATTTTCCAGGCAAGAGTACTGGAATGGGTTGCCATTTCCCCGTGATATAATCAGAATACATCATGAGAAACGCTGGGCTGGATGAAGCACAAGCTGGAATTAAGATCACTGGGAGAAATATCAATAACCTTAGATATGCAGATGACACCACCCTTATGGCAGAAAGTGAAGAGGAACTAAAAAGCCTCTTGATGAAATTGAAAGAAGAGAGTAAAAAAAGTTGGCGTAAAGCTCAACATTCAGAAAACTAAGATCATGGCATCCGGTCCCATCACTTCATGGGAAATAGATGGAGGAACAGTGGAAACAGTGTCAAACTTTATTTTGGGGGGCTCAAAAATCACTTCAGATGGTAATTACAGCCATGAAGTTAAAAGACACTTGCTTTTTGAAAGAAGTTATAACCAACCTAGACAGCGTATTGAAAAGCCAAGATATTACTTTGCCAACAAAGGTGCATCTAGTCAAGGCTATGGTTTTTCCAGTGGTCATGTATGGATGTGAGAGTTGGACTGTAAGGAAAGCTGAGCAGTGAGGAACTGATGATTTGAACTGTGGTTTTGGAGAAGACTCTTGAGAGTCCCTTGGACTGCAAGGAGATCCAACTAGTCTATCCTAAAGGAGATCAGTCCTAGGTGTTCATTGGAAGGACTGATGCTGAAGCTGAAACTCCAATACTTTGGCCACCTGATGTGAAGAGCTGACTCATTTGAAAGGACCCTGATGCTGGGAAAGATTGAAAGCGGGAGAAGGGAACGACAGAGGATGAGATGGTTGGATGGTATCACCAAGTCAATGGACATGAGTTTGAGTAAACTTTTGAGTTGGTGATGGACAGGGAGACCTGGCATGCTGTAGTCCATAAGGTCGCAAAGAGTTGGACATGACTGGGGGACTTAACTGAAGTGAATTCTGCATATAAGTTAAACAAGCATGATGGCAATATATAGCCTTGTCAAACTCCTGTCCGAATTTTGAACCAATCAGTTGTTTCATGTCCAGTGCTACAATGAGGTACTGCCTCACATCAATCAGAATGACTATCATCAAAATGTCTAAAAATAATAAATGCTGGAGAGGGTTTGCAGAAAAGGCAACTCTCTCGCTCTGTTAGTGAAAATGTAAATTGGTGCAGGCACTATGAAGAAAAGTACGGAATTTCCTTAAAGGCTAAAAATAGGTACCATATGATTCTGCAATCCTACTGCTGAGCATACATCCAGAAGAGATAAAAACGCTAATTTGAAAAGAAACATACACTCCAGTGAGCATAACAGTGTTATTTAGAATAACCAAGATATGGAAACAATCTAAATGTCTATCAACAGAGGAATGGATAAAGAAGATATTGTGTTTGTAGATACACACACACACACGCACATGCACATATGTGCTGTGCTTATTTACTCAGTCACGTCTGACTCTTTGCGACCACATGGACCATAGCCCAACAGGGTCCTCTGTTCATGGAATTCTCCAGGCAAGAATAGTACAGTGGGTTTCCATGCCCTCTTCCAGGGGATCTTCCTGACCCAGGGATCAAGCCAGCATCTCTTAAGTTTCTGGGTTCTTTACCACTAGCACCACCTGGGAAACCCTGTGCTATAACCTTAGTTCCCCCATTTAAAGAAAGAAAAGAAAGTTCCATTAATGTCCTCATCTCTTAGTCAAAGAAAACACATTTAAAAATCATCTATAGTACTAAACTCTGAGAAAATAGATGCACTCTTTAAAGTGCAAGACTCTCTATAGAAATTTATTTATCTTTTCCTGTGATATATCAGGTTCAAAAAGAACAATTTCAAAATGTGAAACGGAATGAGAAGAAGCTTTAATGGATGTTTACCTATGTTGTGATTTTGCAAATGACAGCAGATGAAAAGATTCTATTAAGAGAAACTTCAGTTCAGTTCAGTTGCCCAGTCATGTCCAACTCTTTGTGACCCCATGAATTGCAGCATGCGAGGCCTCTGTGTCCATCACCAACTCCCGGAGTTCACCCAAAATCTTGTCCATCGAGTCGGTGATGCCATCCAGCCATCTCATCCTCTGTCGTCCCCTTCTGCTCCTGCCCCCTATCCCTCCCAACATCAGAGACTTTTCCAGTGAGTCAACTCTTTACATGAGGTGGCCAAAGTATTGGAGTTTCAGCTTTAGTATCAGCCCTTACAAAGAACACCCAGGAATGATCTCCTTTAGAATGGATTGGTTGGATGTCCTTGCAGTCCAAGGGACTCTCAAGAGTCTTCTCCAACACCACAGTTCAAAAGCATCAATTCTTTGGTACTCAGCTTTCTTCACAGTCCAATTATTACATCCATACATGACTACAGAAAAAACCATAGCCCTGACTAGATGCACCCTTGTTGGCAAAGTAATGTCTCTGCTTTTGAATATGCTGTCTAGGTTGGTCATAACTTTCCTTCCAAGGAGTAAGCATCTTTTAATTTCATGGCTGCAGTCACCATCTGCAGTGATTTCGGAGCCCTCCAAAATAAACTCACCCACTGTTTCCACTGTTTCCCCATCTATTTCCCATGAAGTGATGGGACCAGATGCCATGATCTTCATTTTCTGAATGTTGACCTTTAAGCCAAATTTTTTACTCTCCTCTTTCAATTTCATCAAGAGGCTTTTTAGTTCCTCTTCACTTTCTGCCATAAGGGTGGTGTCAGCTGCATGTCTGAGGTTATTTCTATTTCTCCTGGCAGTCATGATTCCAGCTTGTGCTTCTTCCAGCCCAGCGTTTCTCATGATATACTCTGCATATAAGTTAAATAAGCAGGGTGACAATATACAGTCTTGACATACTCTTTTTCCTATTTGGAACCAGTCTGTTGTTCCATGTCCAGTTCTAACTGTTGCTTCCTGACCTGCATATAGGTTTCTCAAGAGGCAGGTCAGGTGGTCTGGTATTCCCATCTCTTTCAGAATTGTCCACAGTTTATTGTGATCCACACAGTCAAACCTTTGGCATCATCAATAAAGCAGAAGTAGATTTTTTCTGGAACTCTCTTGCTTTTATGATGATCCAGCAGATGTTGGCAGTTTGATCTCTGGTTCCTCTGCCTTTTGTAAAACCAGGTTGAACACGGTNNNNACACGGTTCCTGTATTGCTGAAGCCTGGCTTGGAGAATTTTGAGCATTACTTTACTTGCATGTGAGATGAGTGCAATTGTGTGGTAGTTTGAGCATTCTTTGGCATTGCCTTTCCTTGGGATTGGAATGAAAACTGACCTTTTCCAGTCCTGTGGCTACTGCTGAGTTGTCCAGATTTGCTGGCATATTGAGTGCAACACTTTCACAGCATCATCTTTCAGGATAGAGTGCCTGATGAACTATGGACGGAGGTTCATGACATTGTACAGGAGACAGGGATCAAGACCATCCCCAAGGAAGAGAAATGCAAAAAAGCAAAATGGCTATGTGGGGGGCCTTACAAATAGCTGTGAAGAGAAGAGAAGCAAAAAGCAAAGGAGAAAAGGAAAGATATAAGCATCTGAATGCAGAGTTCCAAAGTAACAGGGAGAGATAAGAAAGCCTTCCTCAGAGATCAATGCAAAGAAATAGAGAAAACAACAGAATGGGAAAGACTAGAGATCTCTTCAAGAAAATTAGAAATACCAAGGGAACACTTCATGCAAAGATGGGCTTGATAAAGGACAGAAATGATATGGACCTAACAGAAGCAGAAAATATTAGGAAGAGGTGGCAAGAATACACAGAAGAACTGTACAAAAAAGATCTTCATGACCCAGATAGTCATGATCGTGTGATCATTCACCTAGAGCCAGACATCCTGGAATGTGAGGTCAAGTGGGCCTTAGGAAGCATCACTATGAACAAAGCTAGTAGAGGTGATTGAATTCCAGTTGAGCTACTTCAAATCCTGGAAGATGATGCTGTGAAAGTGCTGGAATTAGATCTAGAACTTTATACTTGATGTCAGCTATTCAAGAATATGTGAAGTCAGTGGATTCTTTTCTCAAACTTCTGATGATACTGAAGTAGGATATAAAATGCTAGTAATATCAATAATACACAAGGCTAAAACTAGACTATACTGACTGAAATTACATTTATCTCGATTTCTTTACAACTTAGGAAGAATGTAAAAAATACACCTTTGTGTTTTGTCCAATAAATGTCATCATTTTAGAAAAGCAGATTTAATTCATTCAGTAAGCTGGCACACTGATATTGTTTTGATTTTTTAGTTGGGCATATTGCTTTCATAAATCTTATTTTGTTTGAAAAAAAGAAAAAAAGATTTTTTTAAAAAATTTCTAGGCTATAGTTTTCATTTAGCAAACAAGATATTTTTCAATATGCAATAAATTCTTATACAAAAATGTATTTAGTTAATCTTTATGTGTTTATACACCAGCACTATTGGTTTATATACAACAATTTATAAACATCCCTGGAAAATCTTTGTAGATATTTGATATCAAGAACATATTTATGAGTTTGTATATTATTTTTTTCTAAGGTATTCAAATCTTTAAGTGACTGCCAGGGGATACAAATTGTGCTTAGTGAGAGGGATTGTTGTTCTTTAATTAATTAAACAAGATTTAATGTTTATATGTCAAATTTTGCTTTTTTTCCCTGGGTAAAGTAAAAATTGGCAAAAAGTAATCAGTGACCTTTTTTTTTTTTAACCTCTTTTAACTTTACCACACTTGTTACTTATATGTCAAAACCACTCTTTGCTATGAGAGGTAATACCTTTGTTTGTTTGTTTGTTTTTTGTATGTGACACTAAAGTTTTCAATAATATTTTATAAATATTTAAATTGTGAAGGCAATGATTTAAAATCTTAAGTTGCAGCTTCCTTCTAAGAGAAACTGAGCCTTGAATTAGGATAAGAATACCTCCTTCTCTTTGATAACTTTAGACTACTTCTCACATCAAGCTATGGTCTGCTATCCCTTGGGCAGATAAACTATGCTTTTTTACAGTGAAGACAGGACTGGTTGAGTAATTCTGTCTTATGTTGTTCTTCTTATAGTTACCTCTTTGTAAGATGGAGCTAAAAGTAATTCTTTATACAATAGATGATGTATAAAATATGTCTCAGCAATAACAGAATTAATGTCCAAGATAGTTGGGATAGGAAGAATATGTTACACTACTGAACTGATTTTATAGATATTTCACAGCTTCAAACACTTTAAGAAATGATCCCTTGACTTTTGGAAAAAGCAGAAGACAAACAAGCTTTATATCTAGAGAGAACCTTATCATGTAAATTTTCTTAAAGTAGATACTGTTAATGACACTACAGAAGTAAACTCAATATGTTCCCTTAAAACACAATATGCTTTAGTTTATTGTGGGGAAAAAAGTTTCAGGTGGATCTGAGAGTATGAGTGCAGAGATAAAGTTCTCTCTTATTTTCCTTGCACTACAATGCAATAGGTGGCTCAGAAGATATAGAACCTGCCTGCAACAATGAGACCTGGTCAATGAGATCTAGGTCAGGAAGATGCCCTGGAGAACTGAATGGCAACCCATTCCAGTATTCTTGCCTGGAGAACCCCCTGGAGAGAGGAGCCTGGAGGGCTACAGTCCATGATGTTGCAAACAGTTCAACACTATGGAGCTATTCTTTTATCTTTTGTAAATTATTAAGAATGGATTATTTATAGAAAGATACAAAGTGGACAAAACCTGTCCTAATTTTCATGAAGGAAAAAAAAAAACTGTGAAGTGAAAAATACAGATTAGAAAATTTTCAAATTTCTAGAATATATTATTTGGCTAACATAGATAACCAACATCTTGTTCTCACTTGATGTAGTAGGAACAACTTATATGAAAAGTTAAAGATGTGAGCAAAACACCGAAATTTTAAAATTCAAAAATGAAATTTCATTCTCATATACCACTAAAGACTAAAAATAGTATAAAAGAAGTAGAAAGCACCATTAAAATTTGATGTTTCTCATATTCTATGAATTCACATCAGTTCAGCTCAGCCTCTCAGTCGTGTCTAACTGAGACTCTAATGGACTGCAGCATGCCAGGCTTCCATGTCCAACACCAAATCCCAAGCTTGCTCAAACTCATGTTCATTGTGTCGGTGATGCCACTCAACCATCTCATCCTCTGTAGTCCCCTTCTTCTCCTGCCTTCAATCATTCCCAGCATCAGGGTCTTTTTCAAAGAGTCAGATCTTCGAATCAGGTGGCCAAAGTACTTGAGTTTCAGCTTCAGCATAAGTCCTTCCAATGAATATCCATGACTGATTTCCTTTTGGATGGACTGGTTCGACCTCCTTGCAGTCCAAAGGACTCTCAAGAGTCTTCTCCAACACCACAGTTCAAATGCATCAATTCTTCAGTGCTCAGCGTTCTATACAGTCCAATTCCCACCTCCATACATGACTACTGGAAAAAACTAGACCTTTGTTGGCAAAGTAATATCTCTACTTTTCAATATGCTGTCTAGGTTGGTCATAGCTTTTCTTCCAAGGAGCAAGTGCCTTTTAACTTCATGGCTGCAGTCACCATCTGCAGTGATTTTTCAGTCGAAGAAACTAAAGCCTGTCACTGTTTTCATTGTTTCCCCATCTATTTGCCATGAAGTGATGGGACCAGATGCCATGACCTTAGTTTCTTGAATGTTGAGTTTTATGGCAACTTTTTATTCTCCTCTTTCACTTTCATCTAAAGACTCTTTAGTTCTTCACTTTCTACCATAAGGGTGGTGTCATCTGCATATAAGAGGTTATTGATATTTTTCCTGGCAGTCTCGATTCCAGCTTGCGCTTCATCCAACCCGGCATTTCACATGATGTACTCTGCATATATGTTAAATAAGGAGGGTGACAATATACAGCCTTGACATACTCCTTTCCAATTTGGAACCAGTCTGTTGTTTCATGTCCAGTTCTAATTGTTGCTTCCTAACCTGCATACAGATTTCTCAGGAGGAAGGTAAAGTGGTCTGGTATTCCCATATATTTAAGAATTTTCCACAGTTTGTTGCGATCCACATGGTGAAAGGTTTTGGCATGGTCAATAAATCAGAAATAGATGTTTCTGGAACTCTCTTGTTTTTTCTGTGATCTGATGAATGTTGGCAATTTAATCTCTGGTTCCTCTGCCTTTTCTAAATCCAGCTTGAATATCTGAAAATTCAGGATTCATGTACTGTTGAAACCTAGCTTGGAGAATAAGAACATGACTTTTCTAGCATGTGAGATGAGTGCAATTGTGTGGTAGCTGAACAATGTTTGACATTGCCTTTCTTTGGGATTGGAATTCACATCAGTTCAAATTAAAAGAACCATACTTATCACTTGAGACTAGGAAGCTGTGTATTGCTCACATGCTTCCTCACTTTCTCTTGCTTTCCTGCTTTCTTTTCTTCTTTCAACTCATTTTAAATCTAATTCACATATGTATAAAGAGAAGGGAGTAGGATTACTGCCTTTAAAAATTTTCTTCTAAGTATTTTAATCTGAGCATTAAATCATAAACCCTAAACTCAAACCCTCAATGCCTACTATTTCTGTGTATTATATATTCAAATTTGCTCACATTTTTAATCTCCAGGATAGACTAATAAGAGTCATGAAAGTTCAAAGTACAAAATCTATATGATGATTCCTAATCACTGCTCTATGCTCCAGTGCTATATTTCCATCTCCCACCAGAACGTGTGCTCTACAGTTTATAATATCTAAATTTTTACCACTTTGTGCAATTAAGAGTAAGAACAAAAAATTATTAACATTATTGTAGGATACTGAGTTTTGCCAGTGTGTTTCTTTGGGTCTATTGTTTTGGATTCAACCTTTCAGCCAGTCTCCCCACCTGCGTAACAAGAGAAATGATGCCTGACTTAATGTGAAATGGTTGTTTTAATTAATAATATACATTTTCTTGTAAACTGAAATAATACAAGGAAATCCTAGAATATATAACTGAAGCAACACTCACCATCTATTCAAGAGGCAGAATATATGCTATAAAGTCTACAATTAATACTAGTTTCCACTTTTAAAATGGTATTCAATTTGTTCATAATCAATGAGAACCATAAATTAACTTTCTAGGCTGTTAAAATATCTGAAATAAGAAATTCAAATTACATGTAAAATAGAAATATAGTATTTTCTTTAATTGTATTTT
>SJYQ01006653.1:55513-85520 GCA_006410935.1 Redunca redunca
ATATTTAATTCATTATATATTTATTATTTATATTATATATATATTTTTTGTCCCTTGTTTTCTGGGTCACTTAAATGTTTAAATTACTGACAAAACATATCGCTAGATATAGATATACATCATACAAATGAGTTTAGCTGAGGAGATTTGAAACGGACATAAAATCTGCTTCTTGAAATGCTGACAACCTTTTTAAGTCAATTTAGTTTTGATTACAGAATATTTATTTTTGGTGCCAAATATTGAAAATACAAGAAATTAAGTTGAGCTTTTAAAACATTGAGAAATCAATTGAGGAACATATGGGAAGTCTTCATGACATTTTCAACATTCTACTGTGTGGTGTAATAGAGTTTGACTACATTTGTGTAAAGGTAGTAATTTGGGGAGAAAAAAGTGGGTAAATATTTGCATAAAAACACAAACTTAACAATGAAAAGAAGGTTTTTGATTCTCTGGAGAGGTTAAGATTCCTTCATTGCAGAAGTTTAGCTGAATGAAACATAGCTGGATCAGGCATAGCTATAATTTGTGTTTCTTAATGATGTTCTGTGGACATGATAAATAAAAGGGACTTTACATCTGCTATGTTTATGTCTGCACAAGCACTATTATTATACTGCAATAACTAGATGATTTATCATTTTTATTCAATCAAGATAAAATTTTAAAGATTTAGAGAAAACTAAGTAAGACACATTTCTCCTACCTTCATTCCAAATAGTCAGCTTTTACAGAAGAGGGAAAGAATCACTGTTCCTTGTTTGGAACTCTTGTGCTCTTGGTCTGACCAAGCTGACATGAATCTGTTTGTGCATGGAGGTTTTCATGGGTCAAGCTTGAATCACTGATGAGGATGTGTCAGAGTTGTGTCAGAATGAGTCTCTGGTGAGGTTTTGGAAGGGATCTTCTTACTCTTCACTTGAAATGAAAGTAGATAAATGTTCTTGAACAAATGGATTTTCCACCCTTGCTTTCCTATAGTCAAACAGGAGGCAAAGGTGGGATTCCTTCATTTAGAATAGGATTCTTTAAATCTTCTTAGTTCCTAATAAAAGAATTTCTATTTCTGAAGAATTCCAATGTTGAATAAAAGAGATTTATTCTAAGAAAATAAACCAAAGTAGGAGAAAAGTGGTGAATAAGTCACCTTCATTCTTTTATCTGCATCTTGGTGTTTTAAAGACTAAATAACATATTGAGATGGAAACTTGTAATTACTCAGACTATAAATTAAAATTGGTTCCTATTTGCTAAGATATGCTGGATAGAACAGGATTAGAAATTGTGATAGCTTATAACTCACAAAAACACTTGCTTTTTAAATAGCTGTTCCTACTTTCCCTATGACCAGTGGGTATGTCCAACATTAAAAAAAAAAAAAAAAAAAATAGAGGCTTTACCTATTCAAGGTACTGGATGAAAAAAATACACAATGAGTTGTTACTTTTCCAAAGCCTGTTTTATTCTGTTTTGCATAAAGAATAGAACTCTTTTCTCTCTATTTTGGAGATGAAATTTTTAAAATATAGTAAATGAAAACAATGCACACACAGAGAAGTGTTGGTGTGCAGATAATAAGGCAATATGACATTTAGGACAATGATGGCTGATAGACCCTGATAACACCCATAATATAATTCATTTCAGTCAGTTAAAAATAGCTGATTGTGTTTACTAGATGCTAATAAATAAATGAGATAAAACTCAAATATATGACAGCCAGCATTTCCTCCCATTTTCTTTAAAGAATGTGAAGGCAGCTGAATTCTACCAAAAATTTTGAGAAGAACTAACACCTATCCTACTCAAACTCTTCCAGAAAATTGCAGAGGAAGGAAAATTTCCAAACTCATTTTATGAGGCACCATCATCCTAATACCAAAACCTGACAAAGATGCCACAAAAAAAGAAAACTACAGGCCAATATCATTGATGAACATAGATGTAAAAATCCTCAACAAAATTATGGCAATCAGAATCCAACAACACATTAAAAAGATCATACACCATGACCAAGTGGGCTTTATCCCAGGGATACAAGGATTCTTCAATATCCTCAAATCAATCAATGTAATTCACCACATTAACAAATTGAAAAATAAAAGCCATATGATTATCTCAATAGAGGCAGAGAAGGCCTTTGACAAAATTCAACATCCATTTATGATAAAAACTCTCCAGAAAGCAGGAATAGAAGGAACATACCTCAACATAATAAAAGCTATATATGACAAACCCACAGCAAACATTATCCTCAATGGTGAAAAATTGAAAGCATTTACCCTAAAGTCAAGAACAAGACCAGGGTGCCCACTTTCACACTACTATTCAACATAGTTCTGGGAGTTTTGGCCACAGCAATCAGAGAAGAAAAAGAAATTAAAGGAATCCACATTGGAAAAGAAGAAGTAAAACTCTCACTGTTTGCAGATGGCATGATCCTCTACATAGAAAACCCAAAGACTCCACCAGAAAATTACTAGAGCTAATCAATGAATATAGTCAAGTTGCAGGATATAAAATCAACACACAGAAATCCCTTGCATTCCTATACACTAATAATGAGAAAGTAGAAAAAGAAATTAAGGAAACAATTCCATTCACCATTGCAACGAAAAGAATAAAATACCTAGGAATATATCTACCTAAAGAAACTAAAGACCTATATATAGAAAACTATAAAACACTGATGAAAGAAATCAAAGAGGACACTAATAGATGGAGAAATATACCATGTTCATGGATCGGAAGAATTAATATTGTGAAAATGAGTATACTACCCAAAGCAATCTACAAATTCAATGCAATCCCTATCAAGCTACCAGCGGTATTTTTCACAGAACTAGAACAAATAATTTCAAGATTTATATGGAAAAAAAAAAAAACTCGAATAGCCAAAGCAATCTTGAGAAAGAAGAATGGAACTAGAGGAATCAACTTGTCTGACTTCAAGCTCTACTACAAAGTCACAGTCATCAAGACAGTATGGTACAGGCACAAAGACAGAAATATAGATCAATGGAACAAAATAGAAAGCCCAGAGATAAATCCACACACCTATGGACAACTTATCTTCGACAAAGGAGGCAAGAATATACAATGGAGTAAAGACAATCTTTTTAACAAGTGGTGCCGGGGAAACTGGTCAACCACTTGTAAAAGAATGAAACTAGATCACTTTCTAACACCACACACAAAAATAAACTCAAAATGGATTAAAGATCTAAATGTAAGACCAGAAACTATAAAACTCCTAGAGGAGAACATAGGCAAAACACTCTCCGACATAAATCACAGCAGGATCCTCTATGATCCACCTCCCCGAATACTGGAAATAAAAGCAAAAATAAACAAATGGGATCTAATTAAAATTAAAAGCTTCTGTACAACAAAGGAAACTATAAGCAAGGTGAAAAGACAGCTTTCTGAATTGGAGAAAATAATAGCAAATGAAGCAACTGACAACTAATCTCAAAATTATACAAGCAACTTATGCAGCTCAATTCCAGAAAAATAAATGACCCAATCAAAAAATGGGCCAAAGACCTAAATAGACATTTCTCCAAAGAAGACAAACGGATGGCTAACAAACACATGAAAAGATGCTCAACATCACTCATTATTAGAGAAATGCAAATCAAGACCACAATGAGGTACCACTTCACACCAGTCAGAATGGCTGTGATCCAAAAGTCTGCAAGCAATAAATGTTGGGGAGGGTGTGGAGAAAAGGGAACCCTCCTACACTGTTGGTGGGAATGCAAACTAGTACAGCCACTATGGAGAACAGTGTGGAGATTCCTTTAAAAATTGCAGATGGAACTGCTTTATGACCCAGCAATCCCACTGCTAGGCATACACACTGAGGAAACCAGAGTTGAAAGAGACACATGTACCCCAATGTTCATTGCAGCACTGTTTATAATAACCTAGATGTCCATCAGCAGAATAATGGATAAAAAAGCAGTGGTACATACACACAATGGGGTATTACTCAGCCATTAACAAGAATATATTTGAATCAGTTCTAATGAGATGGATGAAACTGGAGCCGATTGTACAGAATGAAGTAAGCCAGAAAGAAAAACACCAATACAGTATACTAACACATATATATGGAATTTAGAAAGATGGTAATGATAACCGTGTATGTGAGACAGCAAAAGAGACACAGATGTGTAGAGTGGAATTTTGGACTCTGAGGGAGAGGGAGAGGGTGGGATGATTTGGGAAAATGGCATTGAAACATATATACTATCATGTAAGAAATGAATTGCCAGTCTATGTTCGATGCAGGATGCAGGATACTTGGGGCTGGTGCACAAGGATGATCCAGAGAGATGATATGGGGTGGGAGGTGGGAGGGGATTTCATGTTTGGGAGCTCATGTACACAGTGGTGGTTTCATGTCAATGTATGGTGAAACCAAAACAGTATTGTAAAGTAAAATAAAGTAAAAATAAAAATTCAAAAAAAATAAAAATAAAAAATAAAGAGTGTGATGGGAGAGGAATAATGTTACATTTTGTAAGTTAAATCTGACACAGTTGTCAGGTGTATATTAGTTCAGCTTCCCTCCCCTAGGAAGCAGGAAGATGTGTTGATTCTTGCTTCTCCACACATTTACTGACTTTCTGTGTTGAGACAGACAAGTAGCCTCAGCTTAGTAAGTGACCTTCAGTTGAGCAGAAGAGCAACACTTAATATCCAGGTACAAATACTGCTGGACCAAGTAGTTTATACATATATTCCTAGTTTTTGTGTGATGCCTGACCCCCACCCAAGAGCCACTGTCCGGGGCCTCAGAAACCAGCAGTATCTGAGTTCCTAAATGACCCCAGCTTCAGATGCCTTTTGCTCTTAGGTACAAAATTTTTGAGTATCAGGAGTCACAGTGTAGTGAAGAAAACAAAGTTATTTTCAAAAAGTACAACTGATAGGATGCTGTTTAATGGAATAGAGCTGACAAAGCATTTGGAAGGAATTGTTCATAAATATTTAAATGCATTCTTAAGGCAATAATTAAGATTGAATTACATTAATGTGACTAATTTAGTTTTTCTTCTTCCCAATTACAGAAAGATCCATTTAGTGAACAAAATAGCTTTGGTTTTGCCAGCTTTGTTTTTTGCAGTCTAGTCATTTTAATTTAGCATTCTGTGTCTAGCCATGCATTTGTAAATGCTCCCAATTCATCAGTAGAAGGTGAATTCAGTCTCCATACTAAATAAGCTAAAGTTGAAGCTGCTCATTTCAGGCATCAAGGAACTTATTAGTAATTTTTTTGTATCACTTTTTTCTCTGGTGGGTGTGTAGGGTCATTCTTCATGACACTGACATATTGACAGCTAAAAAGAAATTAAGGACAAATAAATGGCAGTTAACCAAATATAATAAAATTGAAAGAAAATAATGGATGATTTCAGAAATATTGAGGAAGGTAGTCAGCTGACTGTCACACAGTGGAAACACAGGCTTATATATTATTCTGGTTGCAATCATAGGTACAGAGCTATGCTGTTAATCAACAGTTCGATTTAGTTTTTCTTTTTTTCTCTTCCAAATTGTTACCCTGCTTAAGAAAATGTAATTTACTATAGTACCTAATTTCTTTTACTTGAAATTCAGAGGAAATAGACATTAATCTTCAACTATTGAGGGTTTCTTTAGTTATTGATAACTGGTTTATAGAAGTAGAGAACACTACACAATAATCAAGAATCCAACAATCAAGAGCAACTTCAATGAACGTGGTTTTGTCTTTGTGGGGGACATGGCATAGTGTGTTTTTGCCTTTTATGTTATAACTAGGCAAAGATGCATTAATACGTAGCAACAATATTATGTTTTTTAACTTACTATTGAATCTGATGTGTATCCCTACATATTTTATTGCATAGCTGATGTCTATAAATATACATAAATATACAAAGCATCTTAATCATTCACTTTCGGTACTCAGAGCATTTTAGGTTGGAAGTTGGAAAGCTAATTTTTGGAAGTCTATCTTCTTAATTCAAGTTGAATTTAGATGAAACTTATAGTACTCTTCGGTAAGTGTGTGAAAACAGTTTTTATTGCTTCAATCAACACTTCTTTTTTTTTTTTTTTTAACCTGAAAAATGTACACAGAGTTCTTTCTCTTTTATTGAATGATAGGTTTTCTGATGGATTATCTCTAGTATGATTTTTAAAGTAACTCACTGAAATACGTGGAGAAGGCAATGGCACTCCACTCCAGTATTCTTGCCCGGAAAATCCCATGGATGGAGGAGCCTGGTAGGCTGCAGTACATGGGGTCCTGAAGAGTTGGACACGACTGAGCAATTCCACTTTCACTTTTCACTTTCATGCACTGGAGAAGGAAATGGCAACCCACTCCAGTGTTCTTGCGTGGAGAATCCCAGGGATGAGGGAGCCTGATGGGCTACTGTTTATGGGGTAGCACAGAGTTGAACACAACTGAAGCGACTTAGCAGCAGCAGCATTGAAATATGAATGGCAAATATGAAAAGAAGAGGAGGAGGAGGAGAAGTTAGAAGAAAGAATGGAAGAGAGNGGGAGGGGGGGAGGGGGATGGAGAAGAGAAGTAGGGAGGACAATGGAAAAGAAAATTACCATAAGCAATTCATCCTTATCTTTGAGTTCTGAGTCCCAAAGGTAACTTCTCATAAAATATCTATTTATTATAGCATTTACTTCTTTACTGCTAAATGATGTTCTAATATTGCTACTTTTTAATTTTATTTTTTTAAACTTTGTAAATAAACTGTTTATTTTACACTATGGTGACTGCAGCCATGAAATTAAAAGACGCTTACTCCTTGGAAGAAAAGTTATGACCAACCTAGATAGTATATTCAAAAGCAGAGACATTACTTTGCCAACTAAGGTCCGTCTAGTCAAGGCTATGGTTTTTCCTGTGGTCATGTATGGATGTGAGAGTTGGGCTGTGAAGAAGGCTGAGTGCTGAAGAATTGATGCTTTTGAACTGTGGTGTTGGAGAAGACTCTTGAGAGTCCCTTGGACTGCAAGGAGATCCAACCAGTCCATTCTGAAGGAGATCCACCCTGGGATTTCTTTGGAAGGAATGATGCTCAAGCTGAAACTCCAGTACTTTGGCCACCTCATGGGAAGAGTTGACTCACTGGAAAAGTCTCTGATGCTGGGAGGGATTGGCGACAGGAGGAGAAGGGGACGACCAAGGATGAGATGGCTGGATGGCATCATGGACTCGATGGACGTGAGTCTGAGTGAACTCCGGGAGTTGGTGATGGACAGGGAGGCCTGGCGTGCTACAATTCACGGGGTTACCAAGAGTCGGACACGACTGAGCAACTGAACTGAACTGACTGATGAAAGGTAAAAGTTAACCCCAATCCCCAGCCCTTATCCAACCACAGGGTTCCCTTTTCTTCATCCTAAAAGTATATTAAAACAAAACAAAACAAAAAAACTCTGAAACTCTTCACCCTGAAGTTAAACACATCGGAGTGAAAGTTGCGCATTCATGCCCAACTCTTTGTGACCCCATGAACTACAGAGTCCATGGAATTCTCCAGGCCAAAATACTGGATTGGGTATCCTTTCCCTTATTTGGGGGATCTTCCCAACCCGGGGCTCAGACCAAGGTCTCCCGCATTGCAGGCAGATTCTTTACCAGTTGAGCCACAAGGGAAGCCCAAGAATACTGGAGTGGGTAGCCTTTCCCTTCTCCAGCGGATCTTCCTGACCGAGGAATCCAACCAGGGTCTCCTTCATTGCAGGTGGACTCTTCACCAACTGAGCCATCAGGAAAGGAAATTTTTATTCCATTCCCTTCTCTTCAAGCTGCTTCTGTCCTGTGTGACCTCTCTCTAGCCACAGTCATCGCCCTAGGTGTCCTTCCTCAACTGTGCATCTTCTGTCCCGGCCTTCTCTCTCCTGTCTAATCCTCCAGCCCTGGATCCAGGCATCTTCCTGTTTCCTGTGTGCTAAGTTGTGTCTGACTCTCTGGGACCCTATGGATTATAGCCCACCAGACTTCTCTGTCCCTAGGATTCTTCAGGAAAGAATACTGGAGTGGGATGTCATGCCCTCCTCCAGGGAATTTTCCTGACCCAGGGATCAAACCCATGTCTCCTGTGTCTCCTGCTTTGGCAGGTGGATTCATTACCACTGAGTCACTTGGGTAGGCCTCTGTCTCTTAGCCCACTCTCTTTTGGAGCCTGCTCACCCCAAAATAGATTCCTGGGAAGGGAAACGTCTCTTTAATATTTACATATCTGAAAATAGCTTGACAATGGCTTCAACTCTAATTGCTATTTGGGTATGGAGTTTTGGATTTTACATTAATTTGTCTCAACCTTCTGAAGGCCTGCACCACTGTATCCAGAATTTCGGCATTACTACTGAACAGACTGATGATATTTTTTGTTGTATTATATATGACTGGCTTATTTTTATCCCTTAGGATTTTTTTCTGTGTCTCTATATTCTGAATCATTGGATGATTGCCCCTGGGAAGATCATTTTTCCAACTGTGATGTAGGCCAATTATTGTGATCTTTTGATATGGAATTAAATTTTCTTTGAATCCTTTGAGTACAAAGTATTTTATAATTTTTTCCCATTTTTTGTTGGTTCAATTTTCCATTTTTGTTAGTAGTTTATTGGAAATTTTATATAATTTTCTACTCCTCTCTTTCCTTTTCTATCTTTGTAATTTTCACTCCTTTCTAAAAGATTTCTTCAGCATTATCATAAGATTTCATCAACTAATCTTTGACCTTTGGCTGTTCAATGATAATTGAATAATTAAGTCTTAAAAAGCTTGTTGATGATAAAAAAAAAAAAAGACTCCTGCTCATACATGGTACAATGTGGATGAACCATGAAGACATTATGCTAAGTGAAAGAATCCAGTCACAAAGACCATACATTGAATGATTTAATATGAAATGTTGAGGATAAATAAATCTATAGAGACAGGAATTAGGTTAGTGATTGCCTAGACCTTGAGGTGTTAAAGAAAAATGGGCTGTGACTGTTAGTGTAAACAGGACTTCTTTTTAGAGTGAAGTGAAGTGAAGTCGCTCAGTCATGTCTGACTCTTTGTGACCCCGTGGACTGTAGCCTACCAGGCTCCTCTCTCCATGGGATTCTCCAGGGAAGAGTACTGGAGTGGGTTGCCATTTCCTTCTTCAGGGGATCTTCCCGACCCAGGGATCGAACCGACGTCTCCTGCATTGCAGGCAGACACTTTAACCTTTGAGCCACCAGGGAAGCCCTTTTTAGAGTAATGGAATGTTTTAAAACGTATTGTGGTGATAGATGCAAAACTGTGAATATAATAAAAAACACTGAGTTTTACACTTCAAGCAGGTGAAATGTTTGATATGTGAATCATATCTCAATAAAGCTGCCACATATATTTAAAAAAGCTTTTCTGTGAACCTTGAAAACACTAAACTAAAAGAAGCTAGTCATAAGTCCACATAATATATTATTTCATTTATATGAAATGTCAAGAACTGGCAAATCTAGAGAGACAAAGTAGATTAGCGATTGCCTAGGGCTGCTGGAATTGGGATAAAATGGGAAGTGAAAGCTAATGAGTAGAGTTTCCTTTGGGGTAAAGAAAATATTTTAAAAGCTGATTGTGTTGATGGTTTCACAACTCTGTGAATGCACTAAAAATCACTGAATTGTATACTGCAAATGGGTGAATTTTATGGTATGTAAATTATATCTCAACAAGGCAGTTAAAACACAACAGAAGGAAACACACACACACACACACAATAGAACACCCTATTCACATTCTGTGTGTGCTTATGTATAACAGGGACTTGTTGAACGACAGCTTTACTCTACAGTGAAATTTTGTGAAATAAGTAAAATTACTTGGATTCCCTAAGGTCTGTGTCTCTAGGTTTGTTTGTTTGTTTTCCCTTCAGCTCATCAGTTTCTTCAGTGATACATTTTCTATCTCTTGCCTGGTGTTATAGGATCCACATAATAGTAGTTGGTTTGACAACTAGGATCAGAATCACAGGTTAAATGTTAGAATCTCACCTAATTCCTTGGTGTCAGGACAGTTTTTCACCCTCACTCTTAGATATTCTTGGCATTCTTGTATCTTGGTTTATCCTAAGTTTTTACAGGAGATAAATCATTCATCTCTTGCCTAGTCTTGAAGATATATTCACCTGTCTGTCTGGGATAACGTGAGGGCAAATCTGGACATTTAACCGCGTCCTTAATGCAAACTGGTCATTAGGTCCGCTCCTCACCCTTCCTACAGTGCCTCCACATCAGACATCTTCCCACAGGTTCTTGCTGCAGGACAGACAGCTTGTTTAACCTTGCCATCCTCTTCTACAGGTAGCTGGTTTTCAGCTTTGTCTAAGTTATGTCACTTAGTGCTTATCTGACTATTTCCCATATCTCAAACTATGTTAACATCTCATTTCTCCTCTGATGGTCATCCCTTCTTTAGTTTTATCTAATTCTATTTCTCGATGGATGACAGATTAGATAGATAATGATAGAGGGATGAATGAATGCATGGATACATAGGTAATAGAAGAATGATTAGATATATAGACAGTGACAGACAGATGATAGATTTGATAGTTTCAGGCCCTAATAAGAAGAGTAAAACATATGTGTTCAGTTCTCTATTCATACCTTTCATCTTAGTGAAATCTTCCTTTCTCCTTTACTTCCCAACACAAGTGTTATCAATGACCAAACCTAATGTCCAGTTCTTTTTTTTTCTTTTCTTCCTGATTGAATCCTACTTGCTGTTTTTGTTTGTTTGTTTTACAGAGATTTAGAAGGAACATTTTTGGCCATGAGTGCTATAACTCTATGATCTCAGTTTTCCTTAAACTTCTGTTATTTTTATTTGAGTCTCAATTCACTACTCCATTTTGGTCTCTGACTGCTTCATAACTTTTTGTTAACGGAGTAAGAATGTGGAGATCTAGATAACTTTTTGTCTAGTGTTATGTTTTTTTCTGAAAAGTTCCATGATGATTTGGCAGTGCTCCTTTTCCAGGAGAGCTGAATGTTCTTAGAGAAGAGAGTTACTGCCCTACAGAAATCCTTGACTCAGCATCACCAGATCAATATGCAAGATAATTTCTTCTAATTCTCTTGTTCCTTTGATTCCAAGAAACTCTCTTATATGTAGTGTTCACAGAGAGAAAATTGACTATTTCAGCAAGATCTAAATTTTGAAATGAAAACAAGCCAGAATGGGAGATTTTTAATTTAATTAAACAATAATTCCAAAATGTTTGAGCTAGCAAGGAAAAATGCAGGCTATTAAAATATCATGAGAATGATGGTATAACTGGAAATAAAATTTGGGGAATAATGAAGAATTTTGATTTCTTGTCAAATTTAAAATTCTTCAATGTGTCATCAGAAACAAAAACAAAAACAAAATCTTTTTAGGCTATTTGCTTTAAAATATATTTGCGGACACTTTTATTTTCAGAAAATTTAGAGAACAGGTATATAAACTCAAATTCTTCTTAAATATCAAACATATCAAGTATATGAATGAAAATTACTTTGCAATTTGACGATTAATGTTTTATTTTACAATTTTAGGTGAAAATATATCAACTCTAATTTTGTTAGTTGTTTTGTGTTCACAACATATGATTGTTGATAGATAATAAATACACTTAAATTTTAACATTTCTAATTATATATGGCAAATTTTTAAGTTATAACCAAGCTAATCAGTACCTATAAGGAAATGAATCATTTCACAACAAATGAATGAACCCTAAAAACTCAAGAGGCTGGTGATGGTGTCTGAATATTTTTACCTTTAGGTTCCACTGAGCAACTAACACTTTCACTTTCACTTTTACCAACTCATATCATAGTCGCCAGTGTTGATACTTACTATTTTCTAAATGATGATAGCTGACTTATGCTCATTCTGAAATAATTTGACCGGAAAGGATACTATTATAAAATCACCTATCCTAAATATCTCGTTTATTTCTTCAAACTAAAATAAGAATGGCATCAAATAAATAGAAGCTTCTCTAGCTCACTTTCCTCCTTGGGTGGAACTCTTTGGGTCTTGATTCACCTACTTGGAATTTTTTCCTCAATAGGCAAATTCCTTTATCTTCAAATCTCAGTTTTAATGTTGTCACTCATGTGAAGCTTTCTTTCTCCCCAAGATAAAGATACTATTCATACTTTGAATTGACTACCTTTCCGTATTTCTGCAACTCTAATATATTGTGAAAGTGAAAGTCACTCAGTCGTGTCAGACTCTATGTGACCCCATGGACTATACAGTCTGTGGAATTCTCCAGGCCAGTATACTGGAGGGAGTATCATTTCTCTTCTCCAGGGGATTTTCCCAACCCAGGGATCGATACAGGTCTCCCATATTGCAGGCAGATTCTTTATCAGCTGAGCTACCAGGGAAGCACAAGAATACTGGAGTGGGTAGCCTATCCCTTCTCCAGCCTATCTTCACAACCCAGAAATCGAACTGGGGTCTGCTGATTCTTTAGCAACTGAGCTATTAGGGGAGCCCTTAATATGATGCTATGATAGGTTATTTGCATGAGTATCTTCTTCCTGGATTCTAAACTCTTTGAGGATAAGGACTATGTCTTTTTATTTTCTTTATATCAGAAGCATTTAGGAAGCTTTGTGTAATACATTAAATATTATATGACCATGTAAATTTACTGTTTATTCTAATACATAATTTTTGAGAAGTTATATGGTGCTAAGTATAAATTCCTGGGAACAGATGAGATCCATTTTAAAGTTTTAGTATTTCATATTTATATGAAATACTTATTTATAAGTATTTGTAATACATCTTGATTATATAACAAACAGCATGTTGACTATTTATATGAAGTACTTTAGAACCATAGGGTGGAAAATGTTGAATTTCCTTGAGAGAAAGAAAATGTTATCAGAAATTATTTTCCAGAAGAGGGATTATTTGAACTAAACTTAAAGGACAAATATAATAGCCATTTGACATATGGGCACAGAAATTTCTAGGGGAGGGAATAGCTCATGTAAAAGTATAAAAACGTGAAAAAGCGTTAGGTATTTTGGAAATGACTATGGCTAGAATGAAGCTGAAAACTAAGCTGGAGCCAGACAACTGCAATGTTGCAATTCCTTCCACGATAAGGAATTTCATGGCAACCTTTCTATTACTGGGACTGCATGGCAGGCAAGAAAGCAGAACTATATACACAGTTAAAAAGATATAATTTTAGCTGCAATATGGAGGATGAAATTGTCAAGGTGCATGAAAACACTACAAGATCCCTGATGGAAAATAAACTCTAATTAAAGCAAGGGGAATGGAGAAGAGAGGGTAGGATTAAAATACATTTATAAGGTTTTTAACAACCATGCTTAATCTTTAGATGTTTCACTTTTTCTCAGTTGGGGACATCTTCAGAATTGACATTTCAACTGACGCCATGTTGTTCATTCTTTCGTTCATGAATACAGTTGATTATTATCTATCACCTGCTACATATAGTCAGTTACTACTCTAGTTACTGGAGATTCAGCAGTGAAAAAAATCGACAAATTTTCCTTCTATTTTGTATTAATAGTTTATCTTTGGGTGGAACGTAAGGAAGTGGCTGGTTTAGGACTGGCATCTTGAAGATGGAATATATTAGGCCTGCATATTCATTCTAATCATGTCATATTTAGGTAAAACTAACGAGCCTAATAATATAACAACTCTTGCTCTATTTTGCATTCCTTTATCTCTTAATTTTATATATTTCAACAAATACTTTCTTCTTTGCCTCAGGAAATTAAAAGAGGGTTCTTATGACTAAACAAAGTTCATTTATTTCTCTAATTAACTTTAGACCTATTGACAGTAGAGAATAAGGTCTCTTGGTATCTATATGCTGCTGATATATAACATAGTTTTTCTTCCTTATGGTTAACTTCAGAATACCTCTTAACATGTTTGCTGCCAAATTCTGACAAGCCAGTTTATAAGAAATGACACTAGACATTGCCAGCATATAAAAGAAAATTAAATTTCATACTGAGAAATGTACTAATATCATTTAAGCTGACAATCAGTTGTACCTGTGCCAGCCGCTTTCATTAAAGGTGATTTTTTTATTTTTATTTTTACCACATATCATTTAAATTTCTTCTGGTCCCAGTGCAAAGTTATGCATAGAAGTTACTAGTTGGTTTATTTGACAGTCACAGAGTGTAAATGGTAAGGATGACAAAGGAAAACAAAACAAAACTCTAGCTGTTAGCGGACTCCTTGATTTCAGCAATTTAGTATTACCAAAGTGATATCATTTCACTGAAAATTCAAATGTAATGGCAGGGAGCATGTATGAGTTTTTAGGTCTTCAATAAAATAGTCATTTAACTAGAAGAAGCCAGTCCAGTCAACATTTTCCTTTTCTTTTCTCTTTGAATGAAGTTTAAATTTCACTATTCACAGAATCTAACAGTTTTTTGCATAACAAGACTTCAAATTTTAATTTTGAACATCTGCAAACAGATATCAAAAAGGGTTCTTGGAGACTGCTTACTACCTGGTCAGTTTCTGTACTGCAGTGAGATGATGTGTGTTTACGCAAAAAATGACTTGGAATGAAAAAGTCACTTCTTTATAGTCTGCCTAATATAGTCAGATTATGCTCAATTTAAATGTCAGCTAGTTTCCTCTCGAGGAGTACAAATTAGAACCTTACAGTTTATTGTTCTTTGTACATTATCTTGTCAAAATAATATTGATTAGTATCAAGAAAAGGACCTATCTAAGTTACAACTTTGTTTCAAAGAATACTATATAAGTTGTTTTGGTTTGGAACAGTAGTGATGGAAACAATACCATCTTTTTACTATGTACTTTGCAGTTGTGTGTGTATGCTTAGTCACTCAGTCATGTCTGACTCTTTGCAACCCCTTGAACTGTAGCCCACCAGGTTACTTTGTCCATGGGGATTCTCCAGGCAAGAATACTGGGATGGGTTGCCATGCCCTCCTCCAGAGGATCTTCCCAATCCAGGAATCGAACAGGGGTCTCCTGCGTTGCAGGCAGTTCTTTACCAGCTGAGCTACCAAGGAAGCCCATTTTGCAATTACAAATCAGCAGACGAACTTAAAGAAAATGTATTCTGTCCTACTAAGTTGATATGCTTTCAGAGACAATAAACAGCATTCCAGGTAAGCAATCCTAACCTTTGCTCCTCAGTCACTATGTGCAGCCATTAGAAATGTTGTTTGTGAATTTCACTGGAACCATGTACTGGAGAGAAAAGGACTAGACAAGAGGCCCTTGACACTATTCACAAAGGATGCTTCAGCATGCAAGCATCGTTTGCAGTAATATGACCTAAGAGGAAGGGTGTGTCGTATCAATTATTTTCCACTTTTCTTTCTGACCACTATTCCTGCTCAAGTCCTAGCTGAATTCCAATGAGTGTATTTGGGATGTTGACAAGGGCACAAGTCACAGTGCTCTCAGTATCAGACACAATGACCTTTTGTTTTGATGTCAAAACACAAGAGACGAGGAGATTCAGTTCCCTGAAGCTGGAATGCAGTCACTTCTGAGGTAGGTGTTAATGGTTACAGGCTTTGCTATACCAGACTCATGTCTCAGATCCTGAATTATAAAGAAACATGAAAGTGCTAGATTAAATGTGTCTAATATGTGTGCGTGTGTGTGTGTGTGTGTGTATGGGTGTGCTTGATATGAAGAATCCGTAATGTACACGTCCCAGGTAGGTCTCCTCTTTCCAATACAGTCTCACTGAAAGGCTTCTTTCCTTCAAAGGCAGCCCTCCCTCCCCTTCTCACTGTGTCTCCGTTTCACACAGCCCATGGAAACAATTCTCTGTCTTGCCTCCTGGTCTTGTGCTCAGTTAATTCTCTACTGATAGTTTTCCAGGGTTTCTCATTCCTCCTTCTAGTGCAGTCTTCCTTGGAGCCCTTGCCCCCTCTCACCCTTCCAGCATTCAAACAAGAACAAGTTTGAACCAGACTGAGACAAAGTTTAAATTCTGCTTTACAGAGTTTCTGTATCCTATGCAAAGTAAAATATGCCTAGACTAACGCTTCAAGTTTCCCTGCACAATCTGTGGTCTGTGAGAAGTTTCTCACATTTCCACAGCTCTAACCCACTGGGGAGAAAAACGCTACTGAGACATAATGACAAATTCTACAAACTACTGCATATACTTTTGCTCCCGGAGCCTGAGGAAATGTTGCCACACGTAACTTGAGCATTTTCTCTCAAATGGAAGAAGAGTAGTGTTATGTAAAATCACTTGGGCATGGTGTCTTTAGTCCCCGCATTCAACATCACCATTTTATTCTCCTAATCACTTCCACATATGTAAATTTCAAAGATATGATGTATTGCAAAAATCTATGTTAATACGTAATTCTCCATTGGCATTACAATTTGGTGGATATTGATTTGCATACAAGTTAGGTTAGCCATACATTTAAGTGTGCTGCCTGCCTTTCATCCCACACTCACTACAAAAGTCAGCTCAGACGGTTACACTTCTGGATGAAACCTGTTCAAACGTTTCGATATGTTTTCCCCTCCATAATCTAAAGAGAATATTTATAACCAGGGAAAGGAAGAATTACATTAACTGAGCTAAGGTTTAAAAAGAGAGGAAAGGTAAGACATGCTGTTTTATTAAGAGACTAAACTACATATTGGAGGCTGCTTTCCAAGCAATATAACTTACAATATTTACTCAATGCTGAAAAGACATAATAACTATTTTTAAATAATAACTCCTTAAAAAGTAATGAAATGTCCAATTCTAGACAAGATAGTATAACTAGGATAAGATTTAACACACCAAACATAAAAAAGTCACATGAAATGTATTAAACAGTTGCAGTCTTACCAGGGCTATGAGGAAGACTTCATTGTATCCTCACTGTGAGAACACTTCAGTGGTTCTAGAGAAAAGTCCCAAGAAACTTCTGCGGCTTCACTAAAAACATGGCCATCTGTCAGTTTCTCACTTTAATGTTAGACCATACAAAGTCTCTAGCAAGCTGTCAAAATTACTTGTTTCTGCCTATTCCTGGCTTCAGCAACTTCTACCCCAAGAAAACAGATCTCAGTTACTGCATTTGGAAGGGATGGTTTGCCTGTGACCTCAGTTCTCTATAGGTACAGGAAAAGTCATTGATTTTCAGTTTGCCCAAACTTTCTTGTTGTAGGGACAAAAATGATGACTTCCAGTTTTTTGTATATTGGAACTGAAACATGAATCATCACCATAGTCTTATTTTCTATTATGCTTCTCTTTTGAGAAAAATCTCATTTACTGATTATTTTCTTACATTAGATTTTAATATTCCTTTTGAGAGAAAAGTCTCTAAAATTATTGCTTCTAAGTAAGTTATATTTTACCTACAAGAAAATCAAGATTTAAAGCTTCAGAGTGTCATCTTTAACACATCAGCTTTGTTGGTAAAGCCTAAATATTGGGTAAAAAAGAAACAGAAGAAAGATAATGTAGAACGTGTATTTCTTTCCTTCAGATGATAAAGGGAAAAACAAAGATTAACAATCTAGAAATATGACACTAAATATCTGCAACATGGTCTGGCTGCTGATGGTATGAAATGTGGAGTCAGAGTGTTCCTTGATAACATTCAACTCCACGTCACTCACTAGCTGTGTGAATGAATAACCTTGGACAGGTTCTTAGATGTTTTTTTTTTTTTTTTCCCCCAAGTTAAGAGGAAGGATGATCACTATAATGTCTAAATCCTTGGCACTACCATCTGCTTTCCTTTCTATCTCTGCAGGTTTCCAACTCACTTGGCTAACAGACTTTCCTCTTTCCCTCATTTACCAGCCTCACATATTCTACCTTCCATGCATGCCAGTTACCCAATTTCTTCATGCCGCTGCTAAGTCACTTCAGTCGTGTCCGACTCTGTGTAACCCCATAGATGGACAGCCCACCAGGCTTCCCGTCCCTGGGATTCTCCAGGCAAGAACACTGGAGTGGGTTGCCATTTCCTTCTCCAGTGCATGAAAGTGAAAAGTGAAAGTGAAGTCTCTCAGTTGTATCCGACTCTTAGCAACCCCATGGATTGCAGCCTACCAGGCTCCTCCATCCATAGGATTTTCCAGGCAAGAGTACTGGTGTGGGGTGCCATTGCCTTCTCCACAATTTCTTCATATGTACCTGCATATTTTCTGGGTCACGCCTTCCTTTAATTTTGGACTGGTTGAAATTTGCAATTTCAAATTATTTTCTGTATCTTTTATGAATGTATGATATTTGCTAGACTATACACCATACATTTAAAAAGTACATTCCATATACTATATATAAGGAGTTAATACTTATATATAGTATATAAGCATTATATGCTATATACCAGAGTTATAGTATATACCAGAGTACATACCAACTCTCCTATATACCAGAGTTAATACATTGTTTAGACACATTTGGGTCTTCAGTTCTGCAATGTATCTGTCAAGCAGAAATGCTGAAGTCAAAGAAACACTGTGATGCCCCTAGTCTCTGCATAAGCTCATGTTTTCCACAGCCTTTACTGAAGGCAGACAACAAATGTCATATTGTGGACTCTTCTCTGGAGGCTACAATTTTTTTTAATTCCTGAGTTTCAGTTCCTTTAGGATACATGTCTTAAACTCCAGTGCATTTAAAGTCCAACCTAAATATTTTCCTTGTTAAAATCAACCCTTTTATTTCCAGAGTCTAGAATATAATTTTTAAAAATTGAAACATTAGTAAATATTTTCAGGATTATTTTATGCTATTTTGCCTAGGTGACAAAAATATATGTAGCACAGAGGTAATACTGTGAACTGAAAATCCTGAATTCCAAAAATAGCTATGTTTACTTTCCTTCAAGTTTATATTTTTGTTTAAAAAATCAAAATTGTTCAAACTTAAATAAAGATAATTTTTGTGCAATATATTAATAAATTATTTTTGATTCTATATTGAACTTTTAGTTCCCTGGTGGCTCAGACAGTAAAGAATCTGCCTGAAGTATGGGAGACCCAGGTTCGATCCCTGGGTTGGGAGATCCTCTGGAGAAGGAAATGGCAACCCATTACAATATTCTTGTCTGGAAAATCCCACGGGTGAAGGAGTTTGGTGGACTAAAGTCCACAAGGTCACAAAAAGTCAGACACGACTGAGCCACTTCACTTTCACATATGAGTGAGCTGGATATTTAATAGAAATCAGACAAATAAACCAACATCTGCTTATTTTTAGGTGATTTGGCTAATGATACATTCTGTGCTCTGTAGGTCTGAATGTGAGTGGAAATGAACATAAATACACACATTGTGTTTAGATTCAGATTACTACATGCTGATGATACTGCATCTAACATTATCACCTGAGATACTAGTGAAATACCATTATAACCTTGGTGGACTATAATCATTATATGGTTGATAAAGCTTGCCAACTTATATTTTAGAAGATTAACTCTGTCAATAGCTTGTGCAAAAAAATAAACATATTATGACATGGATAGATTTAGCAACAGGGGATATTATTATTCTTGGCTTCTATTTTTTTCTGAGTATTATGTTGAGAATCTTTCATATGACTGTATCTGCACGGTGAGAATTGTGAAGGCCACTACAATGTCCTAAATTTGATAACACGAACAGAATAAAAAATGTAAAACTAAAAGCTCTTAACTAATGCTTTCTGCTTATTGTCATTATTATGGCCTTTCTCAAATACTTCATAAAATATCCTCAAGATAGGGAAACAAATAAGATGGAGTATTCAAAAGTAATAGATATATACTCTTGGAAACCGTGGACTACAGCACGCCAGGCTTCCCTGTCCTTCACCAACTCCCGGAGTTTACACAAACTCATGTTCATTGAGTCAGTGATAACATCCAACCATCTGATTCTCTGTATTCCCCTTCTCTTCCTGCCTTCAATCTTTCCCAGTATCAGGGTCTTTTCAAATGAGTCAGTTCTTTGCATCAGGTGGCCACAGTATTGGAGTTTCAGCTTCAAAATCAGTCCTTCCAATGAATATTCATTACTGATTTCCTTTAGGATGGACTGGTTAGATCTCCTTGCTGTCCAAGGGACATTCAAGAGTCTTCTCCAAAACCACAGTTCAAAAGCATTAATTCTTCGGTGCTCAGTTTTCTTTATAGTCCAACTCTCACATCCACACATGACTACTGGAAAAACTGCAGCCTTGATTAGATGGACCTTTGTTAGCAAAGTAATGTCTCTGCTTTTTAATATGCTGTCCAGGATGGTCATAACTTTCCTGCCAAGGAGCAAGTGTTTTTGTTTGTTTGTTTGTTTTTATTTTTATTTCATGGCTGCAGATAACATCTGCAGTGATTTTGGAGCCCCCCCCTTACCCCCTCCCAACCCCCGCCAAAATAAAGTCTGTCACTGTTTCCACTGTTTCCCCATCTATTTGCCATGAAGTGATGGGACCAGATGCCATGATCTTTGTTTTCTGAATGTTGAGTTTAAGCCAAAATTTTCACTCTGCTCTTTCACTTTCATCAAGAGGCTCTTTAGTTCTTCTTCCCTTTCTGCCATAAGGGTGGTGTCATATGCATATCTGAGGTTATTGATATTTCTCTCAGCAATCTTGATACTAGCTTTTGTTTCATCCAGCTCAGCATTTCTCATGGTGTACTCTGCATATAAGTTAAATAAGTAGGATGACAATATGCAGCCTTGACATTCTCCTTTTCCTATTTCAACCAGTCTTTTGTTCGATGTCCAGTTCCTGGATACAGATTTCTCAAGAGGTTGGTCAGGTGGTCTGGTATTCCCATCTCTTTTAGAATTTTTCAGTTTATTGTGATCCACACAGCCAAAGGCTTTGCCATAGTCAATAAAGCAGAAATAGATGTTTTTCTGGAATTCTCTCACTTTTTTGATAACCCAATGGATGTTGGCAATTTGATCTCTGGTTCTTCTGCCTTTTCTAAATCCAGCTTGATCATCTGGAAGTTCATGGTTCAAATATTCTTGAAGCCTTGCTTGGAGAATTTTGAGCATTACTTTATTAGCGTGTGAGATGAATGCAATTGTGCGGTAGTTTGAGCATTCTTTTCCATTGTCTTTATTAGGGATTGGAACGAAAACTGACCTTTTCCAGTCCTTTGGCCACTGCTGAGTTTTCCAAATTTGCTGGGATACTGAGTGCAGCACTTTCACAGCATCATCTTCCAGGATTTGAAATAGTTCAACTGGAATTCCATCACCTCCACTAGCTTTGTTTGTCATGATGCTTCCTAAGGCCAACTTGATTTCATATTCCAGGATGTCTGGCTCTAGGTGAGTGATCACACCATCAAGATTATCTGGGTCACGAAGATCCTTTTTGTGTAGTTCTGTGCAATCTTGCCACCTCTTTTTAATATCTTCTGCTTCTGTTAGGTCCATACCATTTCTGTCCTTTATCGAGCCCGTCTTTTCATGAAATGTTCCCTTGGTATCTCTAATTTACTTGAAGAGATCTCTAGTTTTTTCCCATTCTATTGTTTACCTCTGTTTCTTTTCACTGATCACTGAGGAAGGCTTTCTTATCTCTTCTTGTTATTCTTTGGAACTCTGCATTCAAATGGGTATATTTTTCCTTTTCTCCTTTGCTTTTTGCTTCTTTTCTTTTCACAGTTATTTGTAAGGCCTCCTCAGACAGCCATTTTGGTTAACATATACATACTAACATATATAAGTCAGGTGGGCCTTAGGAAGCATCACTACGAACAAAGCTAGTGGAGGTGATGGAATTCCAGTTGAGCTATTTCAAATCCTGAAAGATGATGCTGTGAAAGTGCTGCACTTAATATGCCAGCAAATTTGGAAAAGTCAGTAGTGGCCACAGGATAGGAAAATGTCTGTTTTAATTCCAATACCAAGGAAAGGCAATGCCAAAGATTTTTCAAACTACCACACAATTGCACTCATTTCACATACTAGCAAAGTAATGCTCAAAATTCTCCAAGCTAAGCTTAAACATTATGTGAACCGTGAGCTTCCAAATGTTCAGGTTGGATTTCGAAAAGGCAAAGAAACAAGAGATCAAATTGCCAGCACCCATCAGATCATTTATAAAGCAAGAGAGTTCCAGAAAAACATCTACCTATGTATTATTGACTATGCCAAACCCTTTGACTGTGTGGATTACAGCAAACTCAACATTAAAAAACTCAAACATTAAAACTCAACATTCAGAAAACAAAGATCATGGCATCTGGTCCCATCACTTCATGGCAAATACATGGGGAAATAATATATTTTGGGGGTTCCAGAATCACTGCAGATGGTGACTGCAGCCATGAAATTAAAAGAAATTTCCTCCTTGTAAGAAAAGTTATGACCAACCTAGATAGCATATTCAAAAGCAGAGACATTACTTTGCCCACTAAGGTCCATCTAGTCAAAGCTATGGTTTTTCCAGTAGTCATTTATGGATGCGAGAGTTGGACTAAAAAGAAAACTGAGCCCTGAAGAATTGATTTTTTGAACTGTGGTGCTGGAGAAGACTTTTGAGAATCCCTTGGACAGCAAGGAAATCCAACCCGTTCATCCTAAAGGAAATCAGTCCTGAAGGTTCACTGGAAGGACTGATGCTGAGGCTGAAACTCCAATACTTTGGCCACCCTATATGAAGAACTGACTCATTTGAAAACGCCCTGATGCTGGGAAAGATTGAAAGCAGGAGCAGAAGGGGATGACAGAGGATGAGATAGTTGGATCGCATCACAGATTCAATGAACATGAGTTTAAGTAAACTCCTGGAGTTGGTGATGGACTGGGAGGCCTGGTGTGATGCAGTCCTGGGGTCACAAAGGGTCAGACATGACTGAGCAACTGAACTGAACTGAACATATATAAAAGAGAACTACAACAAAGATTTATTGCTACTATATTCAATAACATAATAATATATAATGGAAAAGAATAAAAAGATTATGTGTGTATATATGCACACATATATACATATGTACACACACACCTATATAAATGTACATAGACATAGATTTATGTATAAGGTAGTGTTAGCCGTTCAGTCATGTCTGAATCTTTGCAACTCCATGGACCATAGTCTGCCAGGTTCTCCATCCATGGGATTTTGCAGGTGAAAATACTGAAGTAGGTTGCCATTTCCTTCTCTAGGGGATCTTCCTGATCCTGGGATTGAACCAGGGTCTCCCACACTGCAGGCAGACTCCATATGATCTGAGCCACCAGGAAATCTCTCTCTCTCTCTTGCTGTATATATATTCCTATGTGTGTGTGTATGTAGAAGGGCTTCCCTGGTGGCCCAGAAGGTAAAGAATCTGCCCACAATGTGAGAGACTCAAGTTCCATCCTTTAGTCATGAAGATCCCCTGGAGAAGGGAATGGCTATCCACTCCAGTATTCTTGCCTGGAGAATTTCATGGAGAGAGGAGACAGGTAGGCTATAGTCCATGTCGCAAAGAGTCGGACACAACTGAGCGACTAACACACAAACACATACACACACACACACACACACACACGTATAAAACCAAATCACTCTTTCGTATTTGCTAAACTAACAATATTGTAAATCAACTGTACTTCAAATTAAAAAAAAGAAAAATTATTAAAACTTAACGACAAGACTCCTATTCATAGTGACCTCAAAATCTGAAATCTGCTTAGAATTTTAAATCATGCATATGTTAAAATATAACAAAGAAACTTTGTTAGAAACAAATCATATAGAAATTGGAGACCAGAGTGGGGAACTCTCCTACACTAGGTTGGTAGCAGAGCCCAAGAGAAAGAAGAAAGTCTCCTCTTTTTTACAGCCAAGGGCTCAGCCAATGAAAGATTGTGGAACTCAGTCGTTGAAAAGCCTGGATTCTTTGTTTACTACACTTCACCGAGCTTCCTTTTCCTCTCTACCAAAGAGCTCTCCTTTCCATTTTTGCACATGACTTTCCATGGTTATAAATCCCAAACTGAAGTTCTGTGCTGATCCCAAATAAAGCCATTTTTTTGTTGTTGTTGTTGTTGTTGGAGGAATAACTGGCATTCTATTTGTTTTCAGTCAACATATATAAAAGAGATTAATTTGCTATTTATGTTCTGGAGTATTTTAATCTTTCTCAAAGAAGGAAAATTATTACAATGACTAGCACATGGACAAAAGTCATTATTAGGTCCCTTAATTATAGAGGTGTGAGTATGAAAACGTTTTATTAGTTATTCAAATACTTACATAAATGTTGTTTTAAAATTTAGAATCTTAGTTTTGAACCAAGATGGAAACTAATGTGTGAGGAGGTTTCTAGAAGGTGAATGCTATTTAGCTCAGATTAAGGACATTAATCTAATTAAAATATGAACTTTGAATATGTACACCCATGGATTGCTTCAAGTTGATGTATGGCAAAAACCATCACAATACTGTAAAGTAATTATCCTCCAGTTAAAATGAATTAATTATAAAATAATTTACCTTTTCACTACAATATATTTTAACTTACATGTATGTTTTACCCTTCTCATGTTCATAGTTTGTCTTTTTAATTCTATTTCATTGAGTACTTGCTGAAGTGCTGTTGTGAACCAACATTATTCTTGCTCTCACATATACACAAAAAATCCATATAAAAGATCTTTTAGGAAAGAGGTTCATAGAAATATAAGGCTTAATATGTTTATAGTGAGTAGTGAGAAGAGGACAAATGTCAAAGATAGTTCTGAGGATTCCACAATCTTATCTGATCAGGCTGACAACTCTGACCATCCATTTGTATAAGATTCTTTACTTAACAATTAGTTGGAAACTTCTTTTGCAGATCTATATTTGCTGGTCGTGTCAAAGCTTGGGAAGACACGATGAGAAAACTGACTCTATGAACAGATAAATCCCCAAACAGTGACTGCGAGCCTAGGAAGTTAGGAGCCTGTAATTCTTCTATAAGTATCAAGTCTATTCTCTATGAGACTATTAAGAACACATTAATTCAACACTTAGAAAGATATTTGCTCTTCAATTATTACTAGTAAATAAATTTCTTCACTGTCTTGCTTTCTATATTGGAAAGTCTAAAATTATTATATTTTCAATGAATCATTAGTAACTCTATGAGAAAAATATGAATAAATTATATAAGCATACAAATCATGATAAACTATAAAGTGTGGTGAAAGACATGTTTCAGAAAAACAGATTTATAGATTTCAAAACATTGGAAACATGCCTATTTCTTCAATCTTCACCTGTCATTGCACTTGCTCATTTCATCCTCTTCTTTTTCCTAAGGTATGAAAACTCAAGTAGGTCATATATAGGATAATGAAAAGTTTTATCCATAACACTTTTTGACTGCATTGTTCTTTCATCCATAATGCAATCCTTTATGAGCCTCTGATCTATCTCAATGGCTGTCAGAATGACTGATGAAGCTGTTGCTTGAAAAATATTTAGGAGCTTAGGTCCATGGGTTTGTGCACAAGAGAACAATGAAAAGTCCTATGAACAGGGCTACACTAAAAATTCCTGGTGGGTCAAAAAGACTAGAATTTATAAAAAGTATTAAACAAAACTTTGGTCAAAAGTAATGTTTAACAAAAACTACTAAGTTTTGAACTGGCATTGGCTTGACTATTTTATGAGAGGTATAGCTGAATCATTTTCATTTGCTCAGTCCAGAGATTTTTAAAGATCACACAAAGATTTCATCAAGGACCAATTTTATTCTTGTAATCTAAGTGTTCTGTACTTGCTATAAAGTTAGATTTAAATTTAAATAAACCTCAGTTTATCATGTACATGTAATAGTGTGCATCTAAATAAGATACTGATTTTTCTCAAACTAATCTATCCATTGTTAGATTGGAGGAAGAAAATCAATCTGGCTATGGGGACAAATAAAGAAAGGTTCAAATTTTCATTCCACCATATACATGGTGAGACTTCATTTCATTATTTTTAAACAGGGCTAATAATTTTTATGTCCCCTAATTACTATAAGTATTTCAGTGCAATAATTCATGAAGCAGAAAAAGTGAATGTGTTAGTCACTCAGTCATGTCCGACTCTGCATCCCCATGGACTGTAACCATCTAGGCTTCTCTGTCATGGAATTCTCCAGGCAAGAATACTGGAGTGGGCAGTCATTCCCTTCTCCAGGGGATCTCCAGGGATTGAATTCCAGTCTCCTTCATGGCAGGTAGATTCTTTACAGCCTGAGACACCAGGGGAGCTCCATTATGCAGATCAACAGGACTTAAAAATTCTAGTTGGGTTGTTGTGTTTTCATTTTCATTCGTTTCTATGAATATTTTGATTTATTTTATTTCTTCTGTGATCTGTTGGTTATTCAGAAGCATGTTTTTCAGCCTTCATATGTTGGAATTTTTAATAGTTTTTCTCCTGTAATTGAGATCTAGACATACAGAAGGCTAACAAACACATGAAAAGATGCTCAACATCACTCATTATCAGAGAAATGCAAATCAAGACCACAATGAGGTACCATTTCACACCAGTCAGAATGGCTGTGATCCAAAAGTCTACAAGCAATAAATGCTGGAGAGGGTGTGGAGTAAAGGGAACCCTCTGACACTGTTGGTGGGAATGCAAACTAGCACAGCCACTATGGAGAACAGTGTGGAGATTCCTTAAAAAACTGGAAATAGAACTGCCATATGACCCAGCAATTCCACTGCTGGGCATACACACCGAGGAAACCAAAATTGAAAGAGACACGTGTACCGCAATGTTCATTGCAGCACTGTTTATAATAGCCAGGACATGGAAGCAACCTAGATGTCCATCAGCAGATGAAGGGATATAATTGTCTACATTGCTGCTATAATCCAGCAACTACTAGGATATAAACTGTAAGACAGGGACTTTCATCTCTTTGTTCACTACTTTATCCCAAAGGCCTGGATCAGTGAGGATAAATATAAGAGTTTCAAAAAATATTTTTTCAATGAACCATTGTAGAAACTTGTAAGCAAACAAATTAACAAGAAAATTAGATATTGTCTAACAATAATCAGTACTTTAAAGTCTATTAAACATCAAATACATGTCAATTGCACAGAAGGAGATATTGTTATTAACCTTTCACAGAGGAAAACAAATCACAAAGTTTAAAATTAAAAGTCAAAGCATTGTTAAAAAAAAAAACAAAGCTGAATGCATCACACTTCCTAGTTTCAAACTATATTAAAAAGTTATAGTAATCAAAACAGTAAGTGTTTAACATAAAAACAGACACATACATCAATGAAACCAAATGGAGACCCTCAAAATAAGCTTATACATATCTGATTGATTAATTTTCAACAAAGGAATAAAGCATGTACAAAGAAAGGACAATCTCCCAATAAATGGTGTTGGGAACATACTCATAAGCAAAAGAATGAAAATAGACTCCTACTTCATACCATACACAAAAATCAACTCCAAAATAATTGAAAACTTACTTGAATGTGAGCCCTAAAACCATAAAATTCCTAAGTGAGGACATAGTGGGTAACCTCTTTGACACTGGTTTTGGTAATTATTATTATTATTATTTTTTTTGATTTGATACCATAACCAAAGGCAACAACAGCAAAATAAATAAGTGGGGTTACATTGCACTAAAATACTTTTGTACAGCAAAGGTAACCATCAACAAGATGAAAAGACAACCTGTGGAATGACAGGAAATGTTTGCAGACTATATATCTCACAAGGGGTTAATATCTAACATATAAAAATGAGTTCATAAAACTCAATGGCAAATAACTGAATAACTCAATTGAAAAAATGGGCAAAGAATCTAATCAGCCAATTTTCCAAATAAGATACACAAATGACCATCAGGCACATGAAAAGGTGCTCAACATTACTAATAATCAGGAAAATGCAAATCAAAATCACAGTGAGATATTACCGCACACTTGTTAGGATGACTATTACCAAGTAGACAGAAGAAAACAAATGCTGTTGAAGATGTGGAGAAAAGGGAAATCTTGTACAATGTTGGTGGGAATGTAAACTAGTATAGCCACTATGTGAAACAGTATGAAAGGTTCTTAAGTTAAAAAATAGAACTACTATATGATTCAGCAATCCCATTTTGGAGTATAAAGATCGCCTAGAGTAGGAAATGGCAACCCACTCCAGAATTCTTTACTGGAGAAGTCCATGAATAGAGGAGCCTGGTGAGCTACAGTCTATAAGGTTGTAAAGAGTCAGACACNCGCCACTAACTTTCACTTTTGCATGCAAAACAAACAAAATCAATATCTCATCAATATAGCTCTAGTTTCATGTTCCTTGTGGCATTTTTTACAATAGCAAGGATGCAAAAAATAAAATCAAAATGTCCATTAACAATTGAATGGATACTGAAAACATGGAATGGAACATTATTCAGCCCATAAAAAGAAGGAACTTCTGCTATTTTTTACAACATCAGTAAACTGAAAATAATCATAATTGTAAATTAAGTAAGACAAAGAAAGACAAATACTTTATATTTGTCTATATCATATTATATTACAGCTATCTATGTACCTATCTGAAGTAGCAATTAATCAATCAGTCAAATGCATGGAAGCAAAAAGTAGAATATAAGTTGCCATAATCTGGTGGGTAGAAGAAATATGAAATGGTTGATAAAATGTACAATACAAACTTTTAGTTATAAGATGATTAAGTCTGATTATTCAATGTATAATTTAACATGGTGACTATAGCTGATAATACTGTATTTATAGTTGAAACTTGCTGAAAATAGAACATAAATGTTCCTACCATCAAAAGTTTCAGTTGTCAGGAATGGATGTGAGATCTGGACCATAAAGAAAGCTGAGTGCTGAAGAATTGATGCCTTTGAACTGCGATGTTGGAGAAGACTCTTGAGAGTCCTTTGGACTGCAAGGAGATTAAACCAGTCAATCCTAAATGAAATCAATCCTGAATTTTCATTGGAAGGACTGAGGTTAAAGCTGAAGCTCCAATACTTTGGCCACTTGATATGAGGAACTGACTCACTGGAAAAGACCCTGATGCTGGGAAGGAGGAGAAGGGGATGACAGAGAATGAGATGGTTGGATGGCATCACCAAATCAATAGACATGAGTTTGAGCAAGGTCTGAAGGTTGGTGAAAGACAGGGAAGCCTGTCTGCTGGGTTGATGGGGTCGCAAAGAATTGCACACGACTGAGTGACTGAACTGAACCCCCAAAAGCTATATTATTGAGTGAAATCTGACACACAACTGTTACATTATCCAAGAGAAAGTTTATTGAGATTTACAAACAGCAACATCTCAGAGAGCCATGATATGAACAATTAAAAATAAATAAGTTAATTTTTATATGGCTTAGTAGTTCTGATAGATCTTCCAGAGCTTTTGTTGACGATACATCAAGAACCAATTTAAGATCTAGTTGAAAGCAAAGTTTATAATCCTCATATAATGGATTTTGATGCCTTAGGCAATACAGTGATATAAAAATGATTAAAAAGTGCCCCTTTCTTGTGTAATCAATAAAACTTCTCTCCAAAATAGGTTAGCTTCAAAATACTTGACTGTACTCTAATTATAGAATTCCAAGTAAATCTAATATTATTAGTTTATATATAGATTCATTAGACATCATATCCTCCAGCTTATTAGCACGGATGTCACCCAATCTAGTCAAAAGGTCATTCATTAATAATAGATCAAACCTAACTGTATTTCAAAATCCTACTGGTAGCATAACAAAATAAAGTGTTGGAAATGACTGGAAAACATGCAAATATGTATAGTTCATATAATAGCAGCATTCTATAATGATTTGTTTTTAAATGGGTAAATGAATCAACTGTTAAAATAAATATGAGAATAAAAATCCCCATTATCTATATTATTTAAAAACAATTCCCTTCAAATACTATAATATTAAATTCTAGGTTTTATTTTCAAAGAATTTCAAATTCTA
>SJYQ01006653.1:85940-110815 GCA_006410935.1 Redunca redunca
CTGTATTGGTGTTTTTCTTTCTGACTTCACCCTGTATAATCGGCTCCAGTTTCACCCACCTCATTAGAACTGACTCAAATGTATCCTTTTTAATGGCTGAGTAATACTCCATTGTGTATATGTACCACTGCTTTCTTATCCCTTTGTCTGCTAATGGACATCTAGGTTGCTTCCATGTCCTGGCTACTATAAACAATGCTGCAATAAACATTGGGGTACACGTGTCTCTTTCAATTCTGGTTTTCTCAGTGTGTATGCCCAGTAGTGGGATTGCTGGGTCATATGGCAGTTCTATTCCCAGTTTTTTAAGGAATCTCCACACTGTTCTCCATAGTGGCTGTACTAGTTTGCATTCCCACCAACAGTGTAAGAGGGTTCCCTTTCCTTCACACCCTCTCCAGCATTTATTGCTTGTAGACTTTTGGATAGCAGCCATTCTGACTGGCGTGAAATCCACAATTCTTAAAGAGAAAATGCCTCTTTTAAATTATATAATACTATAATAACTCTGGTTGCTTCAGATTTGCTATGAATTAATTATTGAGTCCTCACTATACAAAGAACTTTACAGAATCACATTTAAACACTACAACAATCCTGTGCAAGGTGCTATTGTCCCCATTTTATAGATGAAGAAATTGAGGAACACAAAGTAAGCAAACTGTGCAAGAAAACATGGTTAGAAAGTAGTCAAACCCAAGATGCCACCTGAGTGGGTTGATTTTGGCATTTGTGATTTAAAAAAAAAATGCACCCAATTGCCTGATACTATGCAGAAGACCACAAAAGACAAGAAGACAAGTGGGAAATCTTAGAATCCTATAGTCACTAAGACTAATTTAATTTCATGAAAGAGCAGCAATATTGAATTGGCTGTAAACACACCTGTGATACTTTGTTGCTGGGCATAAACATTTCCTAAATTAGGTTCTTTATTTCTACTTTTCTTTCACTCTCATACCCCTTCCATTTTCTAATATTTTCAAAGTGTGATGGCTTCTGAAAGCCTTTGCCTCTATTTGAGGCTATACGGAGTGTGAAGTTCATTGTTAGACTATTTCAACTAGTGTACGTTTTAACATGCAATTCAAAGTAACTGAGGTTAGCATGTTAGAATACTTCAATCTTGTAACAATTGCAAATGAAGTTTGCATCAATAAAAGTATTTCCTCTTGGATAAAGCAATTTGATTTCATACATACAAGTACCCATTAGAATATTTGTTTGTCTTTATTTTCATTTTGTTGTTCTAATTTTTTTTTCAGATCTTATTTTATTTTATTTTACTTTACAATACTGTATTGGTTTTGCATCACATCAACATGAATCTGCCATGTGTGTACACGTGTTCCCAATCCTGAACCCCCCTCCTACCTCCCTCCCCATACCATCTCTCTGGGTCATCCCAGTGCACCAGCCCCAAGCATCCTGTATCCTGCATCAAACCTAGCCTGGTGATTCGTTTCTTATATATCATACATGGATCATACAATTAATAGAGATTTGAAAAAAATGGTACTTTAGAATTGTGATGAATATGAGGAATTAATTATCCAATTTTCACCCTTTTATTCATTTTGCCTTCTTATCCTGGAAAGGTAAAAAGTTAAAACTCATAGTTACCAGACTCCTGTCAGAAGATTTGTTGTTGCTGTTTAGTTGATAAGTCGTGTTTGACTCTCTTGCAACCCTATAGACTATAGCCAGCCAGGCTCCTGTATCCACGGGATTTTTCTAGGCAAGAATACTGGAGGTGTTGCCATTTCCTTCTCCAAGGGACCTACCCAACCCAGGTCTCCTGTACCGGCAGGTGGATTCTTTACCACTGAGCCACCAAGGAAGCCCTTACCAGGAGATTGGTTTCTGCAAATTTAGATTTGGAAGGCAGAAATTGATTTTGGCTTGGTTGTTTTTCTGGCAGCAAGACAACTGTGTGAAATTGTGGAGTTCTCTTCCCTCCCTTTCTCTTGATAGTGCTGGAAGCTGCAGTCCCTCTGCTAAAGCATCTTTCAGTCATTCCTGTAGACCTCGACTAAAGATAATTCCTCTAGCCTTTCTATTAATAGCATAAGCACTTACATTATTATTGATGTTTTACTTAAAATATTTTAAATAGATTCTTTATCCTGCAATAGAACACTGATGATATAAAAAACAATGGCAATAGGAATAAAAACGAAACTAAATAAATGGGACCTAATCAAACTCACAAGGTTTTTCACAGCAAATGTAACCACACACACATACTCAGAAAGACTACTTAAGGCATGGGAGAAAATATTTGCAAAAGATAATGACAGACAAGGATTAATCTCTAAACATACACATAGCTCATACAACTCAACAACAACAACAACAACAAAAAAAAAAGAAACAAGCAATTAAATCAAAAATTTGGCAGAAGACCTTAATAGACATTTTACCAATGAAGACACAGGGATGGCCAGTAGGCATATGAAAAGATGCTCAACATCACTAATTATTGGAGAAATGAAAATCAAAACTTTAGTGAAGTACCAACTCACACCAGTCAGATGGCCATCATTAAAAAGTCTACAAATAACAAATGCTAGAAAGGGTGTGCAGTCACTATAAAAAACAATGTGGAGGTTCCTCAGAAATTTAAAAATAGAATGACTATATTATTGACAAATCTCATTCCTGGGAATGTACCTGAACAAAACCCTCATTTTAAAAGCTGCATGCACCTTTCAGAGCAATACTATTTAGAATAGCCAAGACATGGAAACAACCTAATTGTCCACTGACAGATTAAGGGATAAGGAAGATGTGGTACATACATACAATAGAATATTACTCAGCTATCAAAAAGAATGAAATAATGCCCATTTGCAGCAACATGGATAAAACTAAAGATTATCCTACAAGTGAAATAAGTCAGAAATTCGTATGGAAAAATACCATGTAATATCACATACATGTGTAATCTATTCTAAAAGATTATGAATGATTATAAAATGAACCTATCTACAAAACAGAAACAGACTCACAGACATAGAGAACAGACTTGTGGTTGTCAGTGGGGAAAGGAGTGTGGGAGGGAAGGACTGGGAGTGTGGGACTAATATATGCAAACTGATATATATGGAATGGATAAACAACACGGTCCTACTACAGTATAGCATAGGGAACTATATTCAATAACCTGTGATAAACAGTAATGAAAAAGAATGTATAATAAAAAGATTGTGTGTATAACTGAATCACTTTACTGTATAGCAGAGATTGGCACAACACTGTAAATCAACTATATTTTAATTTTTAAAAAACTAAAACAAAAAAAGAAGCAATGGTGAATGTTCATCTGTCATAGAAAATGAAAACAAAATATTGTATGCCAAAATATATAAACATAGTGTTTGTTTTACTGCTTGTATTAACAAAATAATATAACTTAACATAGTATGTTCATTAGATAAAGACTTAAGTGTTAGTTGCTCAGTCGTACCTGACACTTTGTGACCCCATGGACCGCAGCCCACCAGGCTCCTCTGTCCATGAGATTTTCCAGGCAAGGATACTGGAGTGGCTTGCCATGTCCTTCTCCAGGGGATCTTCCCAACCCAGGGATCAAACCCTGGTCTCCTGCACTGCAAGTAGATTCTTTACCAACTGAGCTATAACGACTTTACAGTTAGCTTTTAAATATAAAACACACATTTAGAAATAATCGCTGCACCTAATTTAACAATCTGAAAATATCTGTTTAAATAATTGGTTTCGTTGGGTAGCAGAATCTCTTACAAATAAATACATGGATAATCTCTAAATTTAATCTTTTTTCAAATTTCTTTCAACACAATAGACACATATCCACAGTATACTGATACTTGTCAAATGACTGGTGAATCTTAAATCATGAGGAAAATATAGGTGAGACTTGGGAGATCATGAAAACAAGATGTTAATATTTGTAACAGATTGTAGATTGACACACCCAGCTATTATACACATTTTAGGTATAATTTGGAGAAGACTGTTGAGAGTTCCTTGGACTTCAAGGGGATCAAACCAGTCAATCCTCAAGGAAATCAATCCTGAATATATACTGGAAGGACTGATGCTGAAGCTGAAGCTCCAGTACTTTGGCCACCTGATGCAAAGAGATGACTCTTGGAAAAGACCCTGATGCTGGCAAAGATATAAGGCAGGAAGAGGAGAAGATAACAGAAGATGAAATGGTTGGATGGCATCACTGATTCAACAGACATGAGCTTGAGCAACTCCAGGAGATGGTGAAGGACAAGGAGGCCAGGCATGCGGCAGTCCATGGGCTCGCAAGGAGGAGGACAGAACTGAGCTACTGAATAACAAAGGTAGAATTTATTTGCCTTGATATAATCTACTCATTTCCTACTCAAATGACTGAATAATTGACTGAAACTAATAAATGTGACTCAGCTTTCTAACAAATGCAATCCTGTAATAAAACTTAAAATTTTAAAAGAATCCAATGGTGTGTCCCATAAAATTTTTAGGCATAGGTAGCCGACGTATTCGGACTTGCCCTTTTATATCTAAACATATAACTAAACAGTTGTATTATTATTTTTCATTTTTAAAGAAGTAGTGTAGAGAAAAATTCTTTATTGAAACAAGCAAGAATGAATTAAAATGTTTTGTTGTCAGTTTTTGAATTTTTCTAAGTTATCTGCTAAAAATCAGAAAATGATCCTTGGTACTGTGACAGTGGTTAAGAATCTGCTTTGCAATGCAGGGTACATGGATTCAATCCCTGGTCAGGGGACTAAGATCCCACATGGCAAGGGGCAACTAAGTCACCACAACTACTGGAGCCCACATGCCACAACTAAGACCCAATAATGGCAAACAAATCAATATATGAATATTCACACACACACACACACACACACACACACACACACATATAAAGAAAATGATCCTTCCTTAAAGATGATTCTTAATAATTATTTATCAATTGAGAATATAATTATTTTTTGTCAAAATATCATCTATATTTGTATACTTACATCTGATTCATTTGCAGCAGAAACTAACACATCATTGTAAATCAATTATCCTCCAATTAAAAGGGAAATTTAAAAAGTTAAAAACAGACAAATAAAAATATTAAATGTGTTAAATCTTCGCTGACATTTTTCAAGCATGTTGTGCATTTCACAGATGAAGCATGTATGAACCTTGCCCATAAAGAGTGTTTAGTTAAGTAGGAAAGCCTAGTGGCAAAGACAAGGAATAATACAAACACACTTAGGAAAACAACAAAAGTCTCAAGAGATGTTTAGATACAGAATTCCTATGGTATTCTTTGTCTTCAAGTTATGAAAAAGAGTCGCCCAAATCATATTATAGAAACATGAAAAGAAATATTTATAATATCAAAGGGAATCTTGCAAATCAAAGCAATAAAGAAAAAACCTTAAACTTATCAAGGCATAAATTTACAATTGGCGAAAGAAGAAGCTTAGCTAGCTAACAAGAATAAGGGGTACATACTTATTGCTTATATTAGAAGTAGTAACTAAAACAACAATGGGGTGCTGTTTGTACTCAATAGGCTTGGAAAGCTTGAAAGTTAGACAACACCAAATACTGGTAATAATCTGGGGAAATAAAAATACTCATATAATGTCTTTATAACAAGGGACTTCCAAGAGTGAGGTTTGGGTCAACATAACCAGGGGAATTCTAAAATTTGGTAACTTATATCTATATTTCCTTAATACTCATGGAATTCAGGAATCTCAAATTGTTAAGTGACTACAAATAACTTATACATCCATGGAGGGCTGAAAATCATTCTCTTTAACTACAGGTAAACATATCACCATAAATGGATATAAATATACATTAACCAATATATAAACATGTAGTATAGAAACCAGTAACAATGAAACCAGGAAAGGAAAATGAAGTGCTGACTGTGCATAATTTTTAAAAAGTAGAAAGAAACTGAAATTTAAAATAGAAAATAATAATAATAATGCCTAATAATGCTCAATTCTTTATTAATCTTCTCAGTCACTATTCTATTTTGTAATTCTGAATTATGTAAATCTACTTGCTAGTTAGTATGACATTTGTCTTTAATCATATACATCTTCACAATATTTTCATCCATTGTTGTTTTTGCTCAGTACCTCAGGTGTGTCCGACTTTTTGTGACCCCCATGGACTGCAGCACACCAGGCCTTCCTGTCATGTCCATTGAGTTGGTGATGCCATCCAACCTTCTCATCCTCTACTGTCCCCTTATCCTCCTGCCTTCAAACTTTCCCAGCATCAGGGTCTTTTCTAATGAGTTGGCTTTTCCCATCAGGTGGCCAAAGTACTGGAGCATCAGCTTCAGCATCAGTCTTTTCAACGAATATTCAGGATTGATTTCCTTTAGGATTGACTGGTTTGATCTTTTTGCAGTCCAAGGGATTCTCAAGAGTCTTCTCCAACACAACAGTTCAAAAGCATCAATTCTTTGGAGCTCAGCCTTCTTTATGGTCCAACTCTCACATCCATATATGACTACTAGAAAAACCATAACTTTGACTATATGAACCTCTGTTGGCAAAGTAATGTCTCTGCTTCATAATATGCTGTCTAGGTTTGTCATAGCTTTCATCCATCTTAATATTCAAAATGTCTAATTTTATTTAAATCTGAATATTTTCATCCATAGTCTTTAATATTATTTTCAACAATGAATCTGAAATCATATCATTGCTCACATATATATATATCATACACATATATATCATACATATATATATATATCATACATACATACAAACACATATATATATAATTTGCTGCCTCTAAACACAATTAATGCTTTAATACATACAGAATGAAGATAAAAAATGATGGAAATCTAGCCCTTCAAAATAGAAGGTCTTGATATCTGCTTTCTCTAATATCCACGATCTTGTTAATGTGAAGCCAATTTCAGTGCTAGCTGACTCAAGAAATGATTTTCTTTCTACTCATTTATTTTTGCTGAGATTTCAGATACAAAAAAACTTTTATTTCCAAATTTTCAGTTAGTAATTTGGAATTATTTCACTGGATATATGTTTTTGAATTCTACTTTATGTAGTAAGATGTTCATTTTTTTGTGCCAATAGAAGAAATTTTAGCATTTAAAGAATTCTACTTCTGGTAAAATGTTCCAACAATGCACATGTTTAGATTTATTATTTAACTGTATTATTGTACCAGCGGGGAGTCCTGAAATGCCTAAAATTTTATGGAAGATAAAAGTCAAGGAGAACACAAAAATAGATCTTAACAACTAAACTGTCTTCTAGCAGCCTTGATATTTTTCTTTCTTTCTTTCTTTGTTTTTTTTTTTTTTTTTTGATATAGCTTGTAAGACGTTTTTGTGCCCTGGGCACTGTGCTTTTACAGAAACCATAATCAATAAGTAACTCAAAAAGTTTACAACTAAACTGACTTTGCTTCCTGTTTTCTTGCCCTTGTACTTCACTGAACTGTTTAAGAGACCATATATTTTCTGCTCCCCACCCACATTCCATATATGACCAATTTGAGAGCAATTTTATTGTCATTTTTGTTGTTGAAGAAGAAAAATGGTTGGGATGGTAGAAAAGTAGTGCAATGATGGATGGTATAAGGGGCTTAAACTCAGACACAGGTTTTGAAATTGCTGTTTAATATCAATGTAACTTTGATAAACACTGCTTTTCAGAACTCTGGTTTTCTGCATAGCAAAGTTAACATATAGGTCAAAGACTGAATACATAAAATAATAATGTATTATATTAACTCTCAGTTCAGTTCAGTTCAGTCGCTTAGTCGTGTCTGACTCTTTGAGACCCCATGAATTGCAGCACGCCAGGCCTCCCTGTCCATCACCAACTCCCAGAGTTTACCCAAACTCATGTCCATTGAGTTGGTGATGCCATCCAGCTATCTCATCCTCTGTTGTCCCCTTCTCCTCCTGCTCCCAATCCCTCCCAGCATCAGACTCTTTTCCAATGAGTCAACTCTTCACATGAGGTGGCCAAAGTATTGGAGTTTCAGCCTCAGCATCAGTCCTTCCAATGAACACCCAGGACTGATCTCCTTTAGAATGGACTGGTTGGATCTCCTTGCAGTCCAAGGGATTCTCAAGAGTCTTCTCCAACCCTCAAGTACTGTTCAAATGTAAGGTGTTATTGAAACCACATAGGTTCTCAAGCCAGAAATCTAGAAGTCTTGATGATTGTAGCTTTGTAGTATAACCTGAAGTCAGGAAGGTTGATTCCTTCAGCTCCATTCTTCTTTTGTGTGTGTGTGTGTGTTTCCATATGAATTATGAATTTCTTTGTTATTGTTCTGTGAAAAATGCCACTGGTAATTTGATAGGGATTGTATTAAATCTTTAGACTGCATTTGGTAGTATAGTCATTTTCACAATATTGTTTCTCCCTACCCAGGAATATGGAATATCTCTCCATCTGTTTATGTCATCTTTGATTTATTTCATTTGTGTCTTATAATTTTCTGTGTATAGTTATTTTGTCTCCTTAGGTAAATTTATTCTTAGATATTTAATTATTTTTGTTGCAATGGTGAATGGGATTGACTCCTTAATTGCTCTTTCAGATTTTTCATTGTTCATATGTTGAAATGCAAGTGATTTCTGTGTATTGATTTTGTATACTTCAACTTTACTAAATTTCCTGATTAGCTCTAGTAATTTTCTGATACTATCTTTAAGGTTTTCTATGTACAGTATCATGTAATCTGCAAACAGTGACAGCTTTACTTCTTTCCAATCTGGATTCATTTTATTTCATTTTCTTCTCTGATTACTGTAACTAGGGCCTCCAAAACTATGTTGAATAATAGCGGTGAAAGTGGACACCCTTGTCTTGCTCCTGATCTTAGGGGGAATGCTTTCCGATTTTCACCATTGAGAATAATGTTTGCTGTCGGCTTATCATATATGGCCTTTACCATGTTGAGGTAGGTTCCTTCTATGCCCATTTTTTGAAGAGTTTTTTTTTTATTTATAATTTTTATTTTTACTTTGGTTTACTTTACATTACTGTATTGGTTTTGCCAAATATTGACATTAATTCACCATGAGTGTACATGCGTTCCCAAAAATCATAAATGGGTGCTGGATTTTGTCAAAGGCTTTTTCTGCATCTATTGAGAGGATCATATGGTTTTTATCTTTCAATTTTTTAATATGATGTATTACATTGATTGATTTTTGAATATTGAAGAATCCTTGCATCCCTGAAATAAACCCAACTTGATCATGGTGTATGAGCTTTTTGACGTGTTGCTGAATTCTGTTTTTTAAAATTTTGTTGAGATTTTTTTGCATCAGTGATATTGGCCTGTGATTTTCCTTTATTGTGTTATCTTTGTCTGGTTCTGGTATCAGGGTGATAGTGGCCTTGTAGAATGAGTTTGGAAGTGTTCCTTCCTCTGTAACTTTTTGAAAGAGTTTTAGGAGAATAGGCATTAGCTCCTCTCTAAATGTTTGATAGAATTCTGTGAAGCCTCCTGGTCCAAGGCTTTTGTTTTCTGGGAGATTTTAGATGAGAGCTTCAATTCCAGTGTTTGTAATTGAGTAGTTCATAATTTCTATTTCTTCCTGGTTAGTCTTGGAAGATTAAACTTTTCTGAGAATCCGTCCATTTCTTCCAGGTTATCTAGTTGATTGCCATATAGTTGTTTATACTAGTCTCATAATCCTTTGTATTTCTGCATTGTCTGTTGCAACCTCTCCTTTTTCATTTCTAATTGTGTCTATTTGATTCTTCTTTTGTTCTTGATGAGTCTGGCTAAGAGTTTGTCAATTTTGTTTATCTTCTCAAAGAATCAGCTTTTAGTTTTATTAATCTTTTTTAAAAAAAATTATTGTAGTTGGAGGCTAATTACTTTACAATATTGTAGTGGTTTTTACCATACATTGATATGAATCAGCCATGGGTTTACATGTGGTCCCCATTTTGAACCCCCCTCCCACCTCCCTCCTCATCGCATCTCTCTGGGTCATCCCAGTGCACCCTCCCTGAGCACCCTGTCTCATGCATCGAACCTGGACTGGTGATCTGTTTTATATATGAAAATATACATGTTTCAATGCTATTCTCTCAGATCTTCCCACCCTTAACTTCTCCCAGAGTCCAAATGACTGTTCTATACATCTGTGTCTCTTTTGCTGTCTCGCATATAGGGTTATTGTTACTATTTTCATTTCTTTTTCATTTATTTNAGAGTCCAAATGACTGTTCTATACATCTGTGTCTCTTTTGCTGTCTTGCATATAGGGTTATTGTTACTATTTTCATTTCTTTTTCATTTATTTCTGCTTGGATCTTTATGATTTCTTTCCTTCTACTAATTTTGTATTTTTTTCTTCTTTTTTCCGTTGCTTTAGGTGTAAAGTTAGGCTGTCTATTTGATATTTTTCTTGTTTCTTGAGGTAGGACTGTATTGCTATAAACTTCCCCCTTAGAAATGCATTTGCTCAATCACATAGGTTTTGAGTTCTCACATTTTCATTGTCATCTGTTTCTAGAATTTTTTTGAATTCCCTTTTGATTTCTTCAGTAATCTGCTGGTTATTTACAAATGTGTTGTTTAATTTCCATGTTTCTGTTTTTCTTATAGATTTTTTTCTTGTAATTGATATCTAGTCTCATAACATTATGGTCAGAAAAGATGCTTGACACAATTTCAGTTTTCTTTAATTTACTGAGGTTTGATTTGTGACCCAAGATATGGTCTATCCTGGAGAATGTTCCATGTGCACTTGAGAAAAAGGTGTATTCTTCTGCATTTCAATGGAATGTCCCAAGGATATCGATGAGGTCCATCTCATCTAATGTATCATTTAAGACTTGTGTTTCCTTATTAATTTTCTGCTTAGATGATCTGTCCATTGGTGTGAGTGGGGTGTTAAATTCTCCTACTATTATTGTGTTACCGTCAGTTTCTCCTTTTATGTCTGTTAGTGATTTTCTTATGTATTGAGACATTCCTATGTTGGATGCATAGATGTTTACAATTGTTATGTCTTCCTCTTGGAGTGATCCCTTGATCATTATGTAGTGCCTTTCCTTATCTCTTGTAATCTTCTTTATTTTAAGGCCTATTTTGTCTGATATGATGATTGCTACTCCAGCTTTCTTTTGCTTCCCATTTGCATGGAATATATTTTTCCATCCTCTCAGTATATATGTATCTTGAGGTCTGAAGTGAGTTTCTTGTAGACAGCATATATATGGGTCTTGTTTTTGTATCCATTCAGCCAGTATGTGTCTTTTGGTTGGTGCATTTAATCCATGTATATTTATAGTAATTATTGATGTATATGTTCCTATTGCCATTTTCTAATTACTTGATTTTGGGGATCTTTTTCTTCTCTTGTATTTCTTGACTATATGAGCCATTTAACATTTGTTGTAAAGCTGGTTTGGTGATACTAAAGTCTCTTAACTTTTGCTTCTCTGGAAAAGCTTTTGATTTCTCCATCAATTTTGAATGAGATCCTTGCTGGTTACACAGTAATCTTGGTTGTAGATTTTTCCCTTTCAGTACTTTAAATATATCCTGACATTCCCTTCTGACCTTCAGTTTCTGCTGAAAGATAAGCTGTTAAGCATATGGGGTGTTCCTTGTATGTTGCTTGTTTCTTCTCCCTTGCTGCTTTTAATATTCTTTATTTGTGTTTAGTCTTTGTTAGTTTGATTATTATGTGTCTTGGCATGTTTTTCTTTGGGTTTATCCTATATGGAACTCTTTGTGCCTCTTGGACTTGATTGGTTATTTCCTTTTACATGGTGGGGAAATTTTCAACTATAATCTCTTCAAAAATTTTTTCATACCCTTTCTTTTCCTCTTCTTCTACTGAGACCCCTATAATTTGAATGTTGGTGTGTTTGACATTGTCCCAAAGATCTCTGAGACTATCCTCAGTTCTTTTCTTTCTTTTCACTTGATTGTGCTCCTCAGAACTTATTTCTACCATTTTGTCTTCCATCTCACTGATTTCATTCTTCTGCTTCAGATATTTTGTTATTGATTCCTCCTCGAGTATTTTTAATTTCAGTAATTGTATTGTTTGTCTCTGTATGTTTCTTCTTTAATTCTTCTATGTCTTTGTTAATTGATTCTTGCATTTTCTCCATTTTGTTTTCAAGGTTTTTGATCATCTTTACTATCATTATTCTGAACTCTTTTCCAGGTAATTTTCCTATTTCTTATTTGGATTTCTGTGTTTCTAGAGTTTTCTTTCATTTGTGCGTATTTCTCTGCCTTTTCATTTTTTTTTTTCAAGTTATTGTGTTTGAAGTCTCCATTTTCCAGGCTTCAAGAAAAGTTAAATTCTTTCCTTGAAGAAGGTTGAATTCTTTCTTCCTTTCTGTTTCTGCCCTGTAAGGTTGGTCCAGTGATTTGTGTGAGCTTCATATCGGTTGAGATTTGTACTGAGTACTTATTTATTTATTTTTCCTCTGGTGAGTAAGGCTGGGTGTGAGGTGGTAATTCTGTCTTTTGATGATTGGGTCTGTATTTTTGTTTTGTTTGTTGTTTAGATGAGGTGTCCTGCACAGGGTGCTACTGGTGGTTGGGTGATGCCAGATCTTGTATTCAAGTGGTTTCCTTTGTGTAAGTTCTTACTATTTGATATTATCTAGGTTTAGTTCTCTGGTAGTCTAGGGTCTTGGAGTCAGTGTTCCCACTCCAAAGGCTCAGGATTTGATCTATGATCAGGATCGAATATTCCTCAACTGGTTTGTTATGGCATTAAGGAAGTATAACAAATATCCAAAAACGGAAACCAAAGATGAACCCCAGACAAATGTCAATTGCAAAATCAGGCAAATAATAATTAAAACAATCGAATATACACATATACATATATACATATATACATATATACCCATGAGCAATGTAAAAACAGTCCAACAAAAATAGAGTAAACTGATCCAGCAAGCAAAGGAAATAAAAAATTATATTCACCAGTTAAGAACAAAACTAATTTAAGCACAAACTGGAAAACAAAACTAAAGCCAAGTGGGGAANAACCAAAAATTATATATACCAGAAAAATACTAATTAAAGAACAAACTGGAAAACCAAACTAAACCTAGGTGCCAATTGGGGAATAAAGCAATGAAAATAAAACTAACAAATATGTTGAGAGAAAAGGAGAGAAAGTAAAGAAAGAAAGAATAGATATGCAAAGTTAAATAGAGGTAGATAAAGAAGATTTACATACATTAAAGATTAACTGCAAGGGGAAAAGAACTATAGGAAAAGCAAACAAAGGAATGAATGTAGAAAAAATAATAATAGGTTTAAAAAATTAAAATTAAAAAAAGAGATAAAAACAATAAAAAGAGACAAATTCCTTAAAAGTGCAAAGGCCCAATGTGGAGGCAGAGGTTTGTGACAAAAATGTGACTAAGGAAAGAGAAAAAGAAAAAAAAAAAAAGCTCAAAAGCTTAATTGGATTTTTTTCTGCCAATAAAATCGACAACTACAACAGGGGACAGAGGGGAAAAAAAGAAAAAAAAATCCAAAAGAATCTAGAGAATAAGTAAAAAAATAAGAATAAGAATAAATGTTCTTCTAGAGTCTCAGCATCTTTCCCATGCTGGGAGTCACAGTCTACCTTACATTCCTAGGATGCCCTCCAACATTGTACTGATCTCTGGACCTGCTGTGGGGGCAGATCAGATTCTAATCTGGTCCTATTCCTGTGTGTTCTTGCCTCCAGTGTCCACAGCTATCAGAGCTAGTGTGTTTTCTTTTGCAGGAGCTCTCAGTATCCTTTTATATATTCCATAGACACAGAGTCTGCTTAGTTGATCGTGTGGATTTAATCTGCAGCTAGTACAGCTAGTGGGAAGATTTTGGGTCTTCTTTCTTAGCCCCACTGCCCTGGGTTTCAGTTGTGATTTTATTTCCACCTCTACATGTGGGTCTACATGAGACTGCCCTGGAGGGCTTGGGTTTGCCCCTGTGAGGGCCAGGTGTGGAGGTGGTGCAGCTACTCGGATCACAGGGGTTCTGGCAGCACCATGTTCTCAGGGGGATTAGTGGCTAGGGCAGCAGGAAATATAATGCTCTAGAAGGGTACAGCAACCAGTGTTGGCCAATATGGTCCAGTATTCTTGCCTGGAGAACCCCCCTTTTTGACAGAGAAGACTGGCAGGCCACATTTCAGGGTCGCAAAGACTTGGACAAGATGGAAGTGACTCTGCATGCATAAACACTTTTTTTTTTTTTTTGCCTGTGGCAGCTCTGCCCCAGTGAGAGTTGAGCATGAAGGTGGTACACCTGCTTGGCTTGCAGGGACTCTGGCAGTGCCAAGTGTTCAGGGACACAAACTGCCTCTTTGGCAGGAGTTATGGCCCTATCACATCCTCAGATCCCCTCAATCTGCCTCTCCACAGTCAACAACAGCCCTCGCACTGGGATTGCTCCACAATCTCTAAACTTCAGCTCCCAGCCGATGCCAGGAGACCCACGTTCCTGCCCAGCATATGTATGGCTGCTGCAAGCACTGTCTGATTCTCATTCTGTTTAGGCTGCCACAGATCAGCTGTTTCACTCTCAGCCTTAAATGTTTCTCCTCTGACTGAGACAATTCCCCCTCTGTGGGGATTGGACCCCTGCTTCAGTTCCCCCACCTGCCACGAGTAGGTCCAGTCCTATTAATACTCCTGTTTTTCCCCCTATTTCCTTCATCCTACTGAATTTTGCATGGTTCTATATATTCTTTATACAAGATGGAATCAAGGTTGCCTGGAGAAATATTAATAACCTCAGATATGCAGATGACACCACCTTATGGCAGAAAGTGAAAAGGAACTAAAAAGCCTTTTGATGAAAGTGAAAGAAGAGAATGAAAAAGTTGGCTTAAAACTCAACATTCAGAAAACTAAGATCATGGCATCTGGTCCCATCGCTTCATGGCAAATAGATGGGGCAACAGTGGAAACAGTGTCAGACTTTATTTTTCTGGGCTCTAAAATCACTGCAGATGGTGATTACAGCCATGAAATTAAAAGATGCTTACTCCTTGGAAGGAAAGTTATGACCAACCTAGACAGCATATTAAAAAGCAGGGACATTCCTTTGCCAACAAACGTTCGTCTAGTCAAGGTTATGGTTTTTCCAGTGGTCATGTATGCATGTGAGAGTTGGACTGTGAAGAAGGCTGAACGCCGAAGAATTGATGCGCTTGAACTGTGGTGTTGGAGAAGACTCTTGAGAGTCCCTTGGACTGCAAGAAGATCCAAACAGTCCATTCTAAAGGAGATCAGTCCTGGGTGTTCTTTGGAAGGAATGATGCTAAAGTTGAAACTCCAGCACTTTAGCCACCTGATGCAGAGTTGACACATTGAAAAGACTCTGATGCTGGGAGGGATTGGGGGCAGGAGGAGAAGGGGATGACCGAGGATGAGATGGCTGGATGGCATCACTGACTCAATGGATATGAGTTTGAGTGTTGGGAGCCACCACGGGAGATCCCACCCATGACAGAGTCATGTGGAAGAGAACTGTTAAGCAAGGCTTCAGAGCTCAAGGGGCTCCCTAGGCTTTCTCGAGCATCTACCCCAAAACCAGAATCTGTCTGTTTTACTGTTTCATGACTTTCCCCAACTCCTCTGACATTAACAGGGGGCTAACCCTGACCACCTTTCTCTGGAGAAAATCAACTTAGGGCTATAGCTAATAAGTCTCCTGGACATGAGAGAAATATTTCTTTTCTTTTCTTTTCTTTTTTTTTTTTTGACTGTTGATCAAATCTAAATATTATATAGTTACAGCCAATTGTGTTTATGCTATGTACTTTTAACTTGAGGACATCTGTAAAACCAGTACATTAGATAAATCCTGAAATTTGACTAGCTATAAGCTATTTAAATATTGCTTATACAAAATATTTAGGGGGGGAGGTGGACAAAAGCTTATTTACAAAACGGAAGTCAGATGCAGAAAACTTATGATTACCAGGGGATACAGGGGAGAAGGATACATTGGGAGACTGACACTGGCATGTATACACTACTATACATAAAACAGATGAGTAGGAAATGGCAACCCACTCCAGTATTCTTGCCTGGAGAATGCAATGGACAGAGGAGACTGGTGGGCTACAGTCCATGGGTTTGCAGAGAGTTAGACACAATGGAAGCAACTTAGCATACATAAAACATATAACTAAAAAACTGCTGTATAGCACAGGGAACTGTACTCACTACTCTGTAATGGTCTATATGACAAAAGAACTAGTGGATATATATATGTATAACTCATTCACTTTGCTATATACCTGAAACTAACACAACATTGTAAATCAACTACACTCCAATAAAATTATAAAAAGTATTAAAGGAAAACCAGCACCATATAAACAGCATACACTTAAATAAAAGATGAATGTTTAACATACAGAGTAATGTTTTTTTTTTTCACTGATAGGCTAAAGGTTCATTTCAAGATGTTTCTTTTGTATGCTTAATTAGTTTTATTAGCAAGCAAAGCCCTATGAAGGATGGCATCATCTAGTCCTCAGACTCAGATTCATCTTCATCTTGACTAATCTGGAAGTAACGAAACTCGTAAGTCTCCTTATCAGATGCAACCACAGGAAGCCAATCACGAAGATTGTTCTTTTTAAGGTATTTCTTGGTAAAGTACTTCAAATACCTTTTAGAGAACTGTTTCTCAGAAACAACTATGATTTTATTCTTGAAGCATTCAATGTGAACGACATTCCCAAGATTTCCAGTTTTTCCGTTCACTTTAACCTTCTCCCACAGAAACTGTTCAAAATTTCCAGAATCAAAAATTCCATCTTCTACTGGATGAGTAAGATCCAAGTTAAAGTTCCAGGTTGACTTCTTAGGCTTCTTGTCTTTCTTCGGCGCCATCTTGAGGGCTTGCCGCGCGATGACAGTGAGAGAAATATTTCAAATCAAACCCCCTCTACTAGCATTCTAGCTTGCTTGGCAGGTATATCCAGACTCTTGCAGCTATGCATACAATTATTTACAGCTCCCAACTGTGAGAAGCACAGAAAGCCTAAAACGTAGAGCCTTTGAAAGAGTTAAAAGTTATTAGAGTAGTGCTAGTGCTGATGTAGGATTTCACTATTGGGCCAATGCTTGTTGCTAAGTTCCCATATCTCTTATCCACTGTGCACCTGGGAATGCATTAGTTAACATAGTGAGACTGCTAGAAAAACAAGTGTAGCCTTGAATTTAACCATATCAGACTTTTGAGCTAATTGGTTCTTTCTTGTAACTCACTGCACCTTTGCTCTGTAAAAAACGTAACTCTGTTTGGCATTTTTCTGAGGCTGACATAGATTAGAAATATTAAAAAAAAAAAAAAAAAAACACTTTGAGGGAAAATAAGTTTTCTGGTTGAGCAGCCTCTATCAAGAGAGGGTCATAAAACGTTCACAGGCCTCCAAGGCCAGAAGATACTGTACACAACATCTTTTGTGGAAAAGGTATGCAGAAAAATCATGGTTTCAATAAGAGCAACACTGCTGGAATGTTGGGCTCACTCCGTATGACCTTACATCTTTCATTTCCCTCTATGTACGAAAAAGGTATATAAGTACCATTTAAAAATAAAGCTATGGATCTTGCTCATCCAACCAGCTTGATCTCCTCGTGTCAATCATTTTCCTCCTCTTACTCTGTCTTCCAGGCTAGTTCCCATCTGGAGTACAGAAGTCCACCGTGTCTACTTATTTGCCTGGGTTTCTAAGACCTGAACGGGCACTCCCTTGGGAGACCGGGAGGGCACCTGTGGCCTCACGTAGATGGTGCGAGTCTCTTGTCTTGAGACTTTATTGACTTTCTGTATAAACCAAGGAACATCAGCCTTTTCTCTTCTCTCCTCTATTTTCTTATCTACAACATTCTTAATGGTCTTTCTCTCTCTAAATCAATCGCAATCGCTGACGCCGTTTCTCCTTCGGGTTTCCCTGGATCCTGCGGGGGCTGGACCTCGGCATTTAAGTGAACTCCGGGAGTTGGTGATGGACAGGGAGGCCTGGCGTGCTGCAATTCATGGAGTCCCAAAGAGTTGGACACGACTGAGTGACTGAACTGAACTGAACTAGTATATTCTTTTCCACTGTTTAGGTCCTCTTGTCCGCTCTCATCTGGTGTTCTACATGCACTTCTGTTTCTGAAGGTGTATTCCTCATGTATCTGTGGAGAGAGATGTACTCCACATCCACCTACTCCTCCAACAAACTTGATTCTTATGGTACAATATTCGATCAACCCATCCAATATATATTGAAAAAAGTCAAAAATACACAGTGAACACATATATAACTATTATTAATTTTATTTAACATGTAAATAGTCATATATTCATTATTTTATCCACCCATCAATGCATCTTAATGCCTCCCTAAAGCAAGTTGACGGCTTCTTTGGTGGCTCAGATGTTAAAGGATCCATCTTCAGTGTGGGAAACCTGGGTTCGATCCCTAGGTTGAGAAGATCCCCTGGAGGACAGCATGGCAATCCCCTCTATTATTCTTGCCTGGAGAATCCCTATGGACAGAAGAGCCTGGCTGGCTACTGTCGATGGGGTGGCAAAGAGTCAGGCACAACTGAGTGACTAAGCACAGCACAGCACAAAGCAAATTACAGGTATCAGTACATTTCAACACTAAACACTGTCGAAGACATATCATTAATGAGATATCACCATATGTTTATACTCTGTTGTGTGCGTGCATGCTCAGTAGTGTCTGACTCTTTGTGACCCCATGGACTATAGCCTGCCAGTCTCCTCTGTCCATGAGATTTCCCAGGGAAGAATACTAGAGTGTGTTGTCATTTCCTCCTCCAGGGGATCTTCCGGATACAGGGATCTAACCCATGTTCCTGCATCTGTTACCTTGCAGGCAGTTTCTTTACCACTGAGCCACTAGGGAAGCTGTGTTTATACTCTAGTTGAGGTTAAATTTATAAATGATAAAATGAGCAAACAATATTTCACAAGTACATAAACTTGGTTGGTTACACTTGTGTAACTCAAACATCTAGGAAGAGAAAGAACATTACCCCCAAGATCTCGTTTAACTTCTCTCAGTCAATTCTGTTTCTCACCCTCCAAAGTTAAAAGTCTTACTTTTCCTATCATAGGTGGAATTTTTACTTCTTCTAGGTTTTTTACATGTAAAATTGTTCACTCAGCATGAATTTTAACTCAGTTTTAAAGCATAATTCTTGATCTAATATTTATTTTTCTTTTTCTCAAGTTATATCCTGTGGGAATTATTCTGTGCAAGGTTAGTGATAAACTCAGTTTAAGTTGGTTTTTACATGTTTATTTATACTCATGTTTGAAATATAACTTAATTGGAGCTACCACTTTGGACTAAAAATTTGTAGAGAATTTTTAATCTATGAATAGATGTCTTTTAAAATACTGGACAATTTTAATCTTTTTGTGCTTTTGTATATTCCATTATACTTTTTGAAACCCAGATGAAAAGCATGTTTTACTTTTTTTACTATCCTTAATGCCTCTCAGTCTTTCATAGTCTTTATTTCTTTGACTCTCTGAGATATATCTAGGTAATTTACACAAAAAAGTTTCATATTAATTGGATCCTTTCAGTTCAGTTCAGTTCAGTCTCTCAGTCGTGTCTGACTCTTTGCAACCCGATGAATCGCAGCATGCCAGGCCTCCCTGTCCATCACTAACTCTCGGAATTCACTCAAACTTACATCCATTTGGTCAGTGATGCCATCCAGCCATCTCATCCTCTGTCGACCCCTTCTCCTCCTGCCCCCAATCCTTCCCAGCATCAGAGTCTTTTCCAGTGAGTCAACTCTTTGCATGAGGTGGCCAAAGGATTGGAGTTTCAGCTTCAGAATCAATCCTTCCAGTGAACACCCAGGACTGATCTCCTTGTAGTCCAAGGGACTCTCAAGAGTCTTCTCCAACACCACAGTTCAAAAGAATACATTCTTCAGTGCTCAACTTTCTTTATAGTCCAAATTTCACATTCATACATGACCACTGGAAAAACCATAGGGTTGACTAGACAGACCTTTGTTGACAAAGTAATATTTCTGCTTTTCAAAATGCTATCTAGGTTGGTCATAACTTTCCTTACAAAAAGTAAGCGTATTTTAATTTCATGACTGCAATCAACATCTGCAGTGATTTTGGAGCCCAAAAACTAAAGTCTGACACTGTTTCCACTGTTTCCCCATCTATTTCCCATGAAGTAATGGGACCAGATGCCATGATCTTCATTTTCTGAATGTTGAGCTTTAAGCCAACTTTTTCACTCTTTCACTTTCATCAAGAGGCTTTCCAGTTCCTCTTCACTTTCTGCATAAGGGTGGTGTCATCTGCATATCTGAGGTTATTGATATTGATCCTGGCAAACATGATTCCAGCTTGTGCTCCTTCCAGCCCAGTGTTTCTCTGATATACTCTGCATATAAGTTAAATAAGCAGGGTGACAATATACAGCCTTGACGTACTCCTTTTCCTACTTGGAACCAGTCTGTTGTTCCATATCCAGTTCTAACTGTTGCTTCCTGACCTACATACAGTTTTCTCAAGAGACAGGTCAGGTGGTCTGGTATTCCCATCTCTTTCAGAATTTTCAACAGTTTATTGTGATCCACACAGTCAAAGGCTTTGGAATAGTCAATAAAGCAGAAATGGACCTTTTTCTGGAACTCTCTTGCTTTTTCCATGATCCAGTGTATGTTGGCAGTTTGATCTCTAGTTCCTCTGCCTTTTCTAAAACCAGCTTGAACATCTGGAATTTCGTAGTTCACGTATTGCTGAAGCCTGGCTTGGAGAATGTTGAGCATTACTTTACTAGTGTGTGAGATAAATGAAATTGTGCGGTAGTTTGAGCATTCTTTGGCATTGCCTTTCTTTGGGATTGGAATGAAAACTGACCTTTTCCAGTCCTGTGGCCACAGCTGAGTTTTCCAAATTTGCTAGCATATTGAGTGCAGCACTTACACAGCATCATCTTTCAGGTTTTGAAATAGCTCAACTGGAATTCCATCACCTCCACTAGCTTTGTTCGTAGCGATGCTTTCCAAAGCCCACTTTACTTCACATTCCAGGATGTCTGACTCTAGATTAGTGATCACACCATCATGATTATCTGGGTCGTGAAGCTCTTTTTTGTACAGTTTTTCTGTGTATTCTTACCACCTCTTCTTAATATCTTCTGCTTCTGTTAGGTCTATGCCATTTCTGTCCTTTATCAAGCTCATCTTTGCATGAAATGTTCCCTTGGTATCTTTAATTTTCTTGAAGAGATCTCTCGTCTTTTCTATTCAGTTATTTTCATCTATTTCTTTGCATTGATCGCTGAGGNTCTTGAAGAGATCTCTCATCTTTTCTATTCAGTTATTTTCATCTATTTCTTTGCATTGATCGCTGAGGAGGGCTTTCTCATCTCTTCTTGCCATTCTTTGGAACTCTGCATTAACATGCTTATATCTTTCCTTTTCTCCTTTGCTTTCCAGTTCTCTTCTTTTCACAGCTATTTGTAAGGCCTCCTCAGACAGCCATTTTGCTTTTTTGCATTTATTTTCCATCGGGATGGTCTTGATCCCTGTCTCCTGTACAGTGTCACGAACCTCCATCCATAGTTCATCAGACATTCTGTCTATCAGATTGAGTCCCTTACATCTATTTTCACTTCCATTATATAATCATAAGGGACTTGACATAGGTCATACCTGAATGGTCTAGCAGTTTTCCCTACTTTCTTCACTTTAAGTCTGAATTTGGCAGTAAGGAGTTCATGATCTGAGCCATAGTCAGCTCCCGGTCTTGTTTTTGCTGACTGTATCAAGCTTCCCTATCTTGGGCTGCAAAGAATATAACCATCTGATTTCGGTGTTGACCATCTGGTGATGTCCATGTGTAGAGTCTTCTCTTGTGTTGTTGGAAGAGGGTGTTTGCTACGGCCAGTGTGTTTTCTTGGAAAAACTCTATTAGCCTTTGCCCTGCTTCATTCCGTATTCCAAGGCCAAATTTGCCTGTTACTCCAGATGTTTCTTGAATTCCTACTTTTGTATTCCAGTCCCCTATAATGAAAAGGACATCTTTTTTGGGTGTTTGTTCTAAAAGGTCTTACAGGTTCATAGAACCATTCAACTTCAGTTTCTTTGGCATTACTGGTTGGGGCGTAGGCTTGGATTACTGTGATGTTGAATGGTTTTCCTTGGAAATGAACAGAGATGATTCTGTCGTTTTTGAGATTGCATCCAAGTACTACATTTCGGACTCTTTTTTTTTTTTTGCCATGATGGCTACTCCATTTCTTCTAAGGGATTCCTGCCCACAGTACTAGATGTAATCGTCATCTGAGTTTAATTCACCCATTCTATTCCATTTTAGTTTGCTGATTCCTAGAATGTTGACATTTACTCTTGCCATCTCCTGTTTGACCACTTCCAATTTGCCCTGATTCATGGACCTGACATTCCAGGTTCCCATACAATATTGCTGTTTACAGCATCAGACCTTGCTTCTATCACCAGTTCATCAACAACTGGGTATTGTTTTTGCTTGACTCCATCCCTTCATTCTTTCTGGAGTTATTTCTCTACTGATCTCCAGTACCATATTGGGCACCTACCAATCCGGGGAATTCCTCTTTTGGTATGCTATCATTTTGCCTTTTCATACTGTTCATGGGGTTCTCAAGGCAAAAATACTGAAGTGGTTTGCCATTCCCTTCTCCAGTCGACACATTCTGTCAGACCTCTCCACCATGACCCATCCATCTTTGGTGGCCCCACTTGGCATGGCTTAGTTTCATTGAGTTAGACAAGACTGTGGTCTGTGTGATCAGATTGACTAGTTTTCTGTGATTATGGTTTCCGTGTGTCTGCCTTCTGATGCCCTCTCACAACACTTACCATCTTACTTTGGTTTTTGTTGCCTTAGATGTAGGGTATCTCTTCACAGCTGCTCCAGCAAAGTGCAGCTGCTGCTCTTTATGTTAGATGAGGGATGTCTCCTCACGGCTGCCCCTCCTGACTTTGAACAGGAGTAGCTCCTCTCGGCCCTCTTCGCCCGCGCAGCTGCCACTCCTTGGACATGGGGCTGTTCCTCTCGGCCTCTGCCCCTGACCTCGGACATGGGGTAGCTCCTCTCAGCCTTGCTTCTGCGCAGTCCAATTGGCTCCTTTAGCTGTATATAACTTGCTTTAAATACAATCTATTTTTTAATATAAATGTTTATATATTTAAATTTAAAAGCTCTATTTAGTACTTTCTGAAACTGCCTGGCCAATTTTGACAGTCTCCTGATCTTTAGTCATACATTACAATGTTTAACATATGAAATATTAATATTACATGTATTTTACACTGTAATTACAACATTAAGTACTTCTTTAATTGCTTTTGTTTACTAATGGTAGATTGTGTTCTCCTGTATTTTTTGTTATGGGAAAATGATCTTGGAAATATATCTCTGGAAATTCCCTGGGGCCTAGGTTTATAGCACATTCATCCAGGAACTAGTTTTGAGTTTATTTTTTTCTAGATGTCTGAGGAAACAAATTCATGCTTAGTGTGGGCTGAGATACTGTGGATCAGTTCCAAATGCATAGGAGGGCAGAGCTGTGGTAGGAGTCTCAAGGGATATATTTGTTTATTCCTGCTCAATCTAACTTTAGTTAAGGCAATAAATCAGGCCACCATATTTTCATTTATTGCTTATGCACTGAAATTGTGTAACTTCTTTGGTCCTAACTTTATTCTGGTGTCTGTAATTTTACTTTCCACTTACATAGAAACAGACTCTGCATCAACCACATGTGTTTTTGTCTCCTATCACCAACATGAACAAGCACAGGCATTGTCCAGTATATACTGGTAACTATAAGATTTTGACTTCAGAAGATATTTACTTCTCCAAATATATTATCAGTAATTTCTGACATCTGCTGATTTCCCCTCTACTCAATGGCTTATGGTTTTCAGTTGTTCTGAGGTGCAAGTTTGTATCTCCAGCATCCTATTGTGGAAATGGTCCTGTGTGATCATTAGATAGATGAAGCCAGGTAGTTACTTCAAAGGTTTTTAAGGAGAAACTTATATTAGAAAGGTAGATCATAAGAGAAAAGTACACGCTCTATAATTCTAGTAGTCGTCGTATGTTGTCATTGTTGTTTAGTCTTTAAGTTGTGTCCAATTCTTTTGTGTCCCTATGGACTGTAACCCTCAGGATCCTCTGTCCATGGGACTTTCCAGGCCAGAATGCTGGAGTGGATTGCCATTTCCTTTTCCAGGGCATCTTCTGACCTAGGGATCAAACCCATGTCTCCTGCACTGACAGGTGGATTCTTTACCACTGAGCCACCAGGAAAGCCCGAGATAGAGAGTGGAGACACACAATCACACCTTTCACAATTTTGTCTCTTGATTTCTTTTTTCTCCATATCCTTGTAAACATTAAATTTTATCTATTGAAATTTATTGTTTTTAAAGTAGCTTGTCCCTATTGTCTTTTTCTGCTTGTTTTTCTTGAATATATTTTCTTCCTTGAAATGTTGGTAATGTTTATGCTGACATTGGATTAAAATACTATATTATCTTCACTGCCTCCAGAACTAAATTCTTATGTTAATTTCATTAACTTCCTCTCTATTTCAGTTTCTCTTCATGTATATGTGTGTACATATAAACAAATATATGTATAGATATATATAGAAATATACATATATATTCATAAACATGAATATGTTGATATACATATAAATATATGTGCATCTAAATAGATATGGAGTTCAGTGCAATGCAAAACAATTTATATGAGAAAGATCAATTAGACTTAAAAAGCAATTTATTTTAATATGT
>SJYQ01006653.1:121509-135873 GCA_006410935.1 Redunca redunca
CATGGGATTTTCCAGGCAAGAGTACTGGAGTGGGTTGCCATTGCCTTCTCCACAAAATTTTAATAAGTGCCTTCAAATTTCTAATAACATAAGGAGCATATGTAATAGAGACATTGCTGCTGCTGCTGAGTCTCTTCAGTCATGTCCAACTCTGTGTGACCCCATAGACGGCAGCCCACCAGGCTCCCCCGTCCCTGGGATTCTCCAGGCAAGAACACTGGAGTGGGTTGCCATTTCCTTCTCCAATGCATGAAAGTGAAAACCGAAAGTGAAGTCGCTCAGTCATGTCTGACCCTCAGCGACCCCATGGACTGCAGGCTCCTCCGTCCATGGGATTTTCCAGGCAAGAGTACTGGAGTGGGTTGCCACCGCCTTCTCCCAATAGAGACATTACGTATTCAAATTTAGAACGATCTCAATAAATAAGATTTTGTACTGTGTGAAACCAAACACTCATAAATTGGATTATTGCCCTTGTTAAAAAAAAAAAAATCCTAGTTAGTTCCTGTAATTATCACATGATGACACAGCTCATCCTATCCCCTAACCCCCCAAAAAAGAAACAGACTTTTATGAACCAGGAAGCAGGCTCTCAGGATACACTGAATCTGTTGGTACCTTGATCTTAAAGTCATAGTCGCCAGCACTATAAGAAATACATTTCTGTTGTTTATAAGTCACCCAGTCTAAGGCGTTCTGTTATAGCAGCTCAAAAGGACTAAGATATCAAGTATTTATGTTACTCATATTCTACAAACAAACTTAAGTTTTGTTTCATTTTTTTTTATTTTTATGTGGCAAATAACCAACCTCTTTTATCTTTAAGACTTTACATTTGAATTATTTTCCTTAATGAAAAATATATATGAAACAATGAAAAATCTGAACTTTACAATTAAGCATATATTCTGAAGAAAGAATATACATTAAATGATAAATTTGTGTCCATTACTTCTGAAAGTTTACCTCATATCAGTTTTTAAAAATAATTATCTAGGTTGTTCATATGAATAAACAGTGCTACTTTGAAAGAGTTCTTTAGTGAGTTTTGTAGTTTTTTCAATGTGTCTTCATTTATTTAAACTATTTCATAATTTGTTTTGGAATTTCACTCACAGCCTACAGACCATTCTGAATGTCTTCACTGATGTCAGTAATTCTTTGATGCTAGGTTTGAGATGTGTGTTTATGCCTGTGTTTCTGTATGTCTCCAGGCACTTAATAGCCACAAGTTATTGGCAAATTGAGTGTTACATAGTTTTCAATGTTGATCAATTTCCTTTTTGTTTTGTTGGTCAGCTGCTGTATCTTGTCTGAATCTTTATGAATTCATGGACTGCAGCATGTCAGTCTTCCCTGTCCATCACCAACTCTCAGAGCTTGTTCAAACTCATGACCATCGAGTCAGTGATGCCATTCAACTATCTCATCCTCTGTCATCCACTTCTCCTCCTTCCTTCAGTCTTTCCCAGCATCAGAGTCTTTTCCAATGAGTCACTTCTTTGCATGAGGTAGCCAAAGTTTTGGAGTTTCAGCATCAGTCTTTCCAATGAATATTCAGGGTTGATTTCCTTTAGGATTGGCAAGTTTGATTTCCTTGCAGTCCAAGGGACTCTCAAGAGTTTTCTCCAACACCACAGTTCAAAAGCATCAATTCTTTGCTGTCCAACCTTCTTTGTGGTCCAACTCTCATATCTGTCCATGACTACTGGAAAAACCATAGCTTTGACTTCACAGATCTTTGTTGGCAAACCAATGTCTCTGCTTTTTAATATGCCGTCTAGGTTGGTCATAACTTTTCTTCCAGGGAGTAAGTGCCTTTTAATTTCATGGCTGCAGTTACCATCTGCAGTGATTTTGGATTTTTTAAAACAATAACCAAAAAATGTGTAATGAGATGATTTGTCTTATTGGTATAAATACTATTATTCACAATCTTAAATCACTGTAATTATATATCCACTGGACAAAAAATGCAGACCTGTAAGCTAACTACTACAAAATGTACAATGAGCAGTAACTGCACAACTTTACGCACATTTACCATATTGTCATTCTTATTAATGACTATATGTGTAACTGTGTTTTCAGTAAATGTATGTGATTAGTTTCAAGGGGAATAAATAATATAACTATACAAGCATAAACAAAATTTATATTCTTGTTTTGATTTTACGTCTTGTATTATTTTGGTATTTATGAAAAAATGTTGATTGGAATTTGCTATTTTAAGACAAAAGATCCCTTTCTAGTCATTCACACAGGTAAAGGAAATAAAACCTGGAATGAACTAACTTTTAGTTTCACAGGCCGATTAACATTTTCTCTCTCCATCTAACCCATACATAACTCCAGAGCCCTTTTAATTCTGTGAAGTTAGAAAAAATCTGGTTGTAAGCTAACTACTCATTTAGTTCAAAATTTTCCCAATTTTCAGGTGATTTGTGAGAAAACTGTCACCTTACACAGAGTTGTACTAGTTTCTTTTAAACAAATCAATTATGGAAAGTGTATATTCCTGGCCTTTTCTCCAATAGATGCATGTTAAGTTGCAGAAGGATTGTATATCTCCTGCATCAGGACACTTTCCTAGAGGAAACATCCCTCTTTAGGAGTATTTTCATATTTCTTTATAAAGTCAATAAGCTTCAGATTTCAAATGAATGAACTATAGGAATAATTTCATCCAAGTGCTTCACTCCATCATTTCAGATAGCTAAATGGAAATTCAGACCCAGAAGGAGAATTGCTCAAATTAAATCTTGTCTAAATTTCTTAGCTTAACGAATGATTAAACTACAGTTATTGTTAAATTTACTTAACAATGTTTGAAAGTGGGAACACTGTAGAAAATACTATGGCAGTGCAAAATTTAAGTGGAGATACTTTTAGAAGAAATAGAATGGCCTTCATAGTCAACAAAAGAGTCCAAATTGTAGTACTTGTGTGCAGTCTCAAAAATGACAGAATGATTTAAGTTCATTTCCAAGGAAAACCATTCAACATTACAGTAACGCCAAGTCTATGCCCCAATGACTGATGCTGAAGAAGTTGAAGTTGACCAGTTCTATGAAAACTTACAACACATTATAGAACTAACACCAAAAAAAAAAAAGATATCCTTTTCATCATAGGGGACTGGAATGAAAAACAAAGAAGTCAACAGACACCTGGAATAACAAATAAATTTGGCCTTGGGGTAGAAAATGAAACAGAGCAAAGGCTAGAAGAGTTTTGTCAAGAGAACACACTGGTCATAGGAAATACCCTCTTCCAACAACACAAGAGATGACTCTACACATGGACATCACCAGACGGTCAGTACTCAAATCAGATTGACTATGCTCTTTGCAACCAAATATGGAGAAGCAAAAAGAAGATCTGAAGCTAACTGTGGCTCAGACCATGGGCACTTTATTAAGAAATTCAGGTTAAAATTCAAGAAAGTATGGAAAACCTCTAGGTCATTAAGATATTACCTAAATCAAATTCCTTATTATTATACAGTGGAGGTGACAAATTCAAGGCATTAGATCTGATAGAATGCTTTAATAAGGACAGAGGTTCATAACATTGTACAGGAGGTGATGATCAAAACCATTTCAAAGAAATGCAAGAAGGCAAAGAGGTTTCCTGAGGAGCCTTTGCAAATAGTTGAGAATAGAAGAGAAGTGGAAAGCAAGGGAGAAGGAAAGCTATACCAAACTGAATGCAGAGTTCAGAGAACAGCAAGGAGAAATAAGAAGCCCTTCTTCAATGAACAGTGCAAAGAAATAGAGGACAGCAATAGAATGGAAAAGACTAGAGATCTCTTCAAGAAGATTACAGTTATCCAGGGACTATTTCACTTAAGGACAGACACTAGAAAGGACAGAAATGGTAATAACCTAATATAAGCAGAGGGATTAGGCAGAAGTGGCAAGAATACACAGAAGAACTATACAAAAAGGATCCTAATGACCCACATAATCAAGATGGTATGGTCACTCACCTAGAGCTGGACATCCTGAAGTATGAAGTCAGATGGGCCTTAGGAAGCATTACTACAAACAAAGTTAGTAGAGGTGATTGAATTCCAGCTGAGCTATTTAAAATGTGGAAGATGATACTGTAAAAGTGCTGCACTCAATATGCCAGCAAATTTGGAAAACTCAGCAGTGGTCACAGTACTGGAAAAGTTCAGTTTTCATTCCAATCCCAAAGAAGGGTGATGCCAAAGAATGTTCAAACTACCATACAGTTACATTCATTTCACACACTAGCAAGGTTATGCTCAAAATCCTTCAGGCAGTACATGAACTGAGAACTTCCACATGTACAAGATGGGTTTTGAAGAGGCAGAGGAATCAGAGATCAAATTGTCAACATTCATTAGATCATTAAGAAACAAGGGAATTCCAGAAAAAAAACATCTACTTCTGCTTTATTCCTTTGACTGTGTGGGTCACAACAAACTGTGGAAAGTTATTAAAGAGATGGGAATACCACGTTACCTTATAGGCCTCCTGAGAAACTTTTTTGCAGGTCAAGAGCCAAACATTAGAACTGGATATCGAACAATTGACTGGTTCAAAAAACTGGGAAAGGAGTATGACAAGGCTCTATATTGTCACCCTTATTAATTAACTTTTATACAGGGTACATCATTGGCTTTCCAGGTGGCACTTGGTGTAAACAACCTGCCTGCCAAAGCAGAAGATATAAGAGATGTAGTTTTGATCCCTGGTTTGGGAAGATCCCTGGGTTGGGAAGAAGTAAGGTAACCCACTCCAGTATTCTTGCCTGAAAAATCCCTAGGGAGCTACAGTCTGTAGCATCACAGACAGTAGGACACAACTGAAGCAACATGCATGGAGAGTACATCACACAAAATGCTGGGATGGATGAATCACAACCTGGAATTAAGATGGCTGGGAGAAATATCAACAACCTCAAATATGCAGATGATACCACTCTAACTGCTGAAAGTGAAGAGGAATTAATGAGTCACTTGATGAGGGTAAAAGAGGAGACTGAAAGAGCTGCCTTGAAACTCAACATGGGATAAGTTAAGATCAGAGCATCCCGTTCCAATAATCCATGGCAAGTTGAAGGGAAAAATATGGAAGCAGTGACAGACTTCACTTTCTTGGGCTCTGAAATCACTGCAGACAGTGACTGCAGCCATGAAATTAAAATAAGCTTGCTCCTTGGAAAAAAAGCTATGACAAACAATGACAAACCTAGACAGTGTATTAAAAAGCAGAGACATCATTTTATTGAGAAAAGTCCCAGTAGTCAAGGCTATCATTTTCATCATAGGCATGTGAGAATTGGACCATAAAGAAGGTTGAGCATCAAAGAATTCATACACTTCAATTGTGGTGCTGGAGAAGACTCTTTAAAGTCCCTTGGGCTGCAAGAAGATCAAACCAGATATTCCTAAATGAAATGAACCCTGAATATTCATTGGAAGGATTGTTGCTGAAGCTGAAGTTCCAATACTTTGGCCACTTGATACGAAAAGCCAACTCATTGGAAAAGACCCCGATGTTGGGAAAGATAGAGGCAAAGGAGAAGGGGGCAGCAGAGGATGAGATGGATAGATAGCATCAGCAATTCAATAGACGTGAATATGAAGAAATTCAGGGAGATACAGAGAACAGTGGAACCTGGGGTCCCACAGTCCACAAGGTCACAAAGAGTCAGGCACAATTTTGTGATGGAACAATAACACATTATAGATAGAATGGTATGTGACACTGTATTTTCCATTTTGCCAAAAAAAAATTCAGTTCAGTCGCTCAATCATGTCCAAATCTTTGTGACCCCATGGGCTGCAGCATGGCAGGCCTCCCCATCCTTCACCAACTCCTGGAGTTTGCTGCTGCTGCTGCTAAGTCACTTCAGTCTTGTCCGACTCTGTGCAATCCCATAGACGGCAGCCCACCAGGCTCCCCAGTCCCTGGGATTCTCCAGGCAAGAACACTGGAGTGGCTTGCCATTTCCTTCTCCAATGCATGAAAGTAAGAAGTGAAAGTGAAGTCGCTCAGCTGTGTCTGACTCTTAGCGAGCAAATGGATTGCAGCCTATCAGGCTCCTCTGTCCATGGGATTTTTCAGGCAAGAGTACTGGAGTGGGGTGCCATTGCCTTCTCCGTCCTGGAGTTTATTCAAGCTCATATCCATCAAGTGGGTGATGCCATCCAACCACCTTATCCTCTGCCATCCCCTTCTCCTCCCACATTCAATCTTTCCCAGCATCCACGTTTTCTCAAACGAATCAGTTCTTTGCATCAGAGGGCCAAACTATTGGAGTTTCAGCTTCAACATCAGTCCTTCTAATGAGTATTCAGCACCAATTTCCTTTAGGATGGACTAGTTGGATCTCCTTGCAGTCCAAGGGATTCTCAAAATTCTCCAACACCATAATTCAAAAGCATCAACTCTTGGACACTCAGCTTTCTTTATAGTCCAATGCTCACATCCATATATGACTGCTGGAAAGACCATAGCTTTGACTAGACAGGCCTTTGTTGGCAAATGTTTCTGCTTTTTAATATGTTGTCTAGGTTGGTCATAATTTTTCTTACAAGGAGCTAGCATCTTTTAATTTCATGGCTGAAGTCACCATCTGCAGTGATTTTGGAGCCCAAAAAAATAAAGTCTGTTACCATTTCCACTATTTCCCCATGTATTTGCCATGAAGTGATTGGACTGGATGCCATGATCTTAGTTTTCTGAATGTTGAGTTTTAAGTCAACTTTTTCACTCTCCTCTTTCACTTTCATCAAGAGGCTCTTTAGGTCTTCTTTGCTTTCTGCCATAAGTGTGGTGTCATCTGCATATCTGAGGTTATTGATACTCTGGCTATCCTGATTCCAGCTTGTGCTTCATCCAGTCTAGTATTTCTCATTTTGTACTCTGCATATAAGTTAAATAAACAGGATGACAATATACAGCCTTGACATACTCCTTTCCTGATTTGGAATCAGTTTGTTGTTCCATGTCTAGTTCTCACTGCTGCTTCTTGACCTGCATACAGATTTCTCAGGAGGCAGGTCAGATGACCAGGTGTACCAGAATCTTTAAGAATTTTCCACAGTTTGTTGTGGTCCACACAGTCAAAGGCTTTGGCATAGTCAATAAAGCAGATATTTTCTGTAACTCTCTTGCTTCGTCAATGATACAATGGATGTTGGCAATTTGATCTCTGGTTCTTCTGCCTTTTCTAAATCCAGCTTGAACATCTTGAAGTTCATAGTTCACATACTGTTGAAGCCTGGCTTGGAGAATTTTGAGCATTACTTTGCTAGTGTGTGAGATGAGTGCTATTGTGCGATACTTTGATCATTCTTTGGCATTGCCTTTCTTTGGGGTTGGAATGAAAACTGACCGTTTCATCTTATGGCCACTGCTGAGTTTTCCAAATTTGCAAGCATATTGAGTGCAGTACTTCCACAGCATCATCTTTTAGGATTTGAAATAGCTGAACTGGAATTCCATCACGTCCACTAGCTTTGTTCGTAGTGATGCTTCCTAAGGCCCACTTGACTTCCATTTCAGGATGTCTGGCTCTAGGTGAGTGATCACATCATCATGATTATCTGGGTCATGAAGATCTTTTTGTATAGTTCTTCTGTGTATTCTTGCCACCTCTTCTTAATATCTTTTGCTTCTGTTAGGTTGATACCATTTCGGTCCTTTATTGTGCCCATCTTTGCATGAAATGTTTCCTTGGTATCTCTAATTTTCTTGAAGAGATCTGTAGTCTTTCCTATTCTATTGTTTTCCTCTATTTCTTAGCATTTTGTTTTCCATTTTGCAAAAAAAAAAAAAAAATCGAATGAACTTTATTGAAGTTATGAAACTAAGTTTTAGAGTATGAATTCTAAGCTCCAGTTAATAATTTGTCATAAAATTCAGGACTTCTTATTTGTTATTCATTCACTGAATCCCTCAATACTAGCTATCAAAATAATTCTGAAACTTGTTAAGGAAGATAAGACAGCCTTTATTTCAGGCAACTGCAATAGCAGTCATGATTATTGCAATAGGGAAAACTGTGGTCAAGTCTGAATACAGAAAATATAGGTGGGAATTTGTATTCAGTGAACAGAGTAAGAAGTTCAGTGGATGGAAAATCACTAAAAAAAATATGCTTAGGGTAGGGTATTCTTGTTAAGGTGGTCTAATACATTCTTGTCAAAGGCAGACAAAGTATTCATATATCAAAAGTGGGGGATGGAACTTGATATCAAGAGTGGTCAGATATCAAGGCTGTGTGTGGGGAAAGACAGCAGGACTCTTTGTTATGACTGAACAGACAGCTCAAGGACAGGACAGGGGCCAAGACTGAAGCCTAGTCAAAAATGAATGCTTTGAGGAACATGACTGAAATTTAGCAAAGGAGAGAGTCTTTATCACCACCTTCTTAAATTTAAGAATTTGTGTAGTTCTCATTGACAAACCTAGTGAAGTGAAAGTCACTCCATCATTTCCAACTCTTTGTGACCCCATGGACTAGAAAACCCATGGAATTTTCCAGGCCAGAATACTGGAGTGGGCAGCCTTTCCCTTCTCCAGGGGTTCTTCCCAACCCTGGGATGAAACCCAGGTCTCCCACATTGCAGGCGATTCTTTACCAGCTGAGCCACAAGGGAAGCCTGACAAAAAAAGCAGACACTTTGCTGACAAAAATATATATAGTCAAAGCTATGTTTTTTCCAGTAGTCATCTACAGATGTGAGAGTGGACCATAAAGAAGGCTTAGTGACAAAGAAGTGACTCTTTCAAATTATGGCGTTGGAGAAGACTCTTGACAGTTCCTGGGACTGCAAGCAGATCAAACCAGTCAATTGTAAAGGAGATCAATCCTGAATATTCATTGGAAGGGCTGGTGTTGAAGCTCCAATACTTTGGCCACCTGATGCAAAGAGCTGACATCCTGATGCTGGAAAAGATTGAGGGCAAGAGTATAAGTGACTGACAGAAGATGAGATGGTTGGATGCCATCACTGATTCAGTGAACAGGAGTTTGAGCAATGTCAGGGAGATAGTGAGGGACAGGGTAGCCTGGCATGCTGCAGTTTATGTTATGGCAAACAGTCAGACATGACTTAGCAACTGAACAACAACAACAGTAGTTCTTATTATATTCATATATCAGAATAATGAAATTACATATATGTAAAAATTGCATCTATATCATTTTAGTCTCTTTTTGTAGATTTAAATAAACAGATATGAAACCAACCTACTAATAAAGTTTAGTATATAATCAATTTCCTCTGACACTATTCTCATATGTTTTAGTTTGCTTTATAANTAAAATCTGTTCATTTTAACTTACTATCTGATATAATACTTTACAAGTGTCACAATACATTATGCTTTTTATGATATAATATACAAATTATCACCAGCTTTTAGGGTTGTCTTTAAAAATTCAGTATTAAAGATGAAAGAAAAAGTAGTTTAAAGAATATTTCAGTAAACATACATGTCTCTCCTCTGTTGGCACAGTGGAGTAGACATTTGGGTCATTCTATTTTCCCCTGTCCAAGGAAACTAAACTTTTTCTAATAATAAAATATATATTTTACATAAAATACAAAATACATTGTATTCACATAAAATGTTCCTTCTAACATTCTTTTTTAAGTTTGCCCTGTTTAATTGTTTCTGCTCAGTTTGCTCTTTATTTTTATTTATTTATTTATTTATTTGACAGTGTAAGAAACAGCAATTTTTTAAGACAGGGGAAATAGAAATAACATAGCCAGTAGTATTAGTAAAGTCACAAGTAAGACTTATGTTAAGAACTTCCATTAGATGTAGCCCAGTATATCTTCAACTCATCTGACTTAGCCTGCCCTGTAAAATCTTTATCTTCCAGGGAAATTATATAATAGCCAGAGTCAGAGCAGGCCTTATTAATTGGCCCAGTGAGGGGATCCTATCTAGTAATATCATATTGACCTGAATATGACTATAATTTTTAAGTAAGTTTTCTCAGGGCCAACCAGTTAGAGTCTGGTAGTAGAGAACCCAGAACTAGACATAGGTAATTGGCCACAAACCCAACAGTTGGATTGAATTGTAAAACTAGTATAGGATCAGGCTTATGATTGAAAAGCATGTGCTTATATGCAAAGGTCTAAGAAGTCAAGAAAACATAAATGATCATACGAATCAGGTCCAGGTCCAGCATCTTGGGGAAGCTGTCTACCTCTGATGTCGTCGTCTTCTCATCCTAGTGTAGTGTAGTTTTTCCCGATAAAAAAGTCCTTCCATCCATGTTGGAGACAGTCCCTTAAATTACATCTTTTCCCAGTCCTGGTTGCAGGTCATGAGGCATCTGGTCTTTATCTGAAGATTGGTTACTGAGATAAACCTTAGAAACAAACTTAGAGTGTCCTTTTAATAACTTAATTAAATCTTTTAGCAATATAACATAACAAGGGACTATCTCAGAAGTGAGTCTTAGTAAACACTAGACCTTAATTAACAAAACTAGAAACTTAGTTTAACAATTTACAAAACTTAATATTCAGTGATTTTTTTTTTTTTTTTTCATTATGGAGGCATTAACCCTGTAACCAGGGAAGGCTTTAACCCATCAAATAAAAAAGGTTTGTCAGAGAGCTGGTAAAAGCCAAGCGGCCGTCTTGGATTTCCCATAGCCATGACTCTTTGATTTTCAGCTATTATTTACCCATTTTTAACTCCCCAATTTAGAAGTAGACTGTTTCCATGTTTTAAGGACATTAGGATAGCACAAGTCTAACAGCGAGGGGTTATTTTTTTGCAGAAACAGAATGAGCTTTTACATGTACCATAATCTTAAATAACACTTAAATCTGAATACCACAAAGGATATTTTGCAGAAATAATGTGTTAGCTGTTGTTACTGTTATTGACAATAGGAATGCAAATTACAGGGTTAACATCATTAACAAGCAATATTTTTTAATTTGAAAAGTGTTATAGCTGAAGCAACCTCTGCAGATTTTTACTTAGAAGATACTTTACCAGTGCCACAATTTCTTATTTGGGGAATATACATATATTTGTTAATTATATATAAATTATACACACATAGAGGTATACACACACTCACAAATACAAGTTGATACTCTTTACAATAGTTACAAAATGTTTATCTATATTTGATCTATATTTAAAGAGGTAATTACCAGCATGTTACCTAAAAAATAGCCTTTATAGCCTCTTAAACTCTGGTAATACTAAAGGTCATATAAGTTCTCCATTGGAAATAACATTGAGCCCAAAAGGAACTACTTCTTGAATAATATATCCTGTGTGTTTCACTTAGAATGTTTTCTAGCGCTAAGACAGAAAAAACAAGCAACAAAACTAAAACTCACTGGCTTAATATGGAAATAACACAAAATCTAGCAGTAGTCTGATGTTTAAGTTTTGTATTCTGATTGGGCCGAAGAAGACTGTGTGTTAGTCGCTCAGTCATGTCAAACTCTCTGTGACCCCATGGCTGAAGCCCACCAGCTTCTCTGTTCACAGGACTCTCCAGGCAACAATACTGGAGTGGGTTGCCATGCCTTCCTCCAGGGACTCTTCCCTACCCAGGGATGGAATCTGCATCTCTCAAGTCTCCTGCATTGGTAGCTGAGGTCTTTACCAATACCAACACCTGGGAAGCCCATGACGGCTACATGCTTATTTAATTCTAAGGAGTAAACACTGCAATGAAAAGTATGAGTTGGATTTCTCAATGTGTCAGGAGTCCACAAGACAACCTTCGGTTTTGATGACTCTATAGAAGGACTCACAGAAATCAGTAGCTCTTAAATGATTTGTTACAGTGAAAGGGTACAAGTTAAAATCAGCAAAAGGAAAGAGTTCACGTGGCATAGTCCAGGAATAAACAGCACATGTTTCCAGCAAGTCTGGAAATAGCTCCCATCTAAGTCACCTGGGGGTGGGCTTAATTCTTCCAACAAGTGCACACACACAAAAAAAAGCTGCCAACTTGGGAAGCTCATACAAGTCATAGCATCACAGAGGCAGTACCCTGTACGACTGACCTCAGCTACTCACACACCATCACCTGCATCCATGATCCATCATATTGTTGTGATATACATACTTACTCATATAACAAGGCCTCAGATAACCCTCTTAGGCAGAATATTCCAAGGACTCAGGGGTTATCTTCCAGAGAGCTGACCAAATGCCCTTCTCTGGAATACGTAGGTAGGAGCAAGCCAGTCCAGCTGAGTTAACTATTTTCTTACCACGGAACCAAACACAGACAAGAAGGATGGGTATCGTGACTGGGTTTAACTAGTGAGGATCCACTCCTGGATCTGAGGTGGTTTTCCAAAACTGGACTTGTTGTTACGTGGATTGAGAATTGAAATGGGCATTAAGGCCTGTTATTATACAAAAGGTGATTTTTCCCTACTTACCTCTCTCTCTATAAGCCAAACATAAGGTAGAAGGAATACAGAAACTGATTAGGAAAACAGGTCAAAGAAAACATATGACAAAAAATGTAAACAAAAAATTCCAAGTGTCTTAAATGCAAATTAACTTTTCTATTTGAGGAAGCTAAGCATACCCTAAAATTAGGGTATTATTTTTGTTCTTCTTATTCAAATATTGTTATGAAAATAGTAAATATATTATATAGAAAGTATGGATATCTAATAAAATCTAACTTGTAATATATCAATAAATCATTCATTTATGTAATCAATCAATGAATTTTTGTGAATTATAAATATTACATTAGTTGCTTGAAGAGTAAAGCTTTTATCCCAAAGTACATTGTGATTTAGGAAAAGTAATAGACATTGAATCTTATTTTTTCCATCAAATACTGTATGTGTGATCTTCAGTGGCTTATTTAATCTCTCTGGTCCTCAAATTTATCTTCCCTAAAATCATATAATTATTCTTATGCTCAGAATCTGCATGAACAATAAACAAAAATATAAATAAGGCTTTGGCAAGTAATGCAGTCTTTTCTCAAAATCATGCTTTGGATGAATAGAACTGGATCATGTGTTAAGACAGGTATTGAAAATTCAGATCCTTGAGTAACTTAATATCAAAATTAAATACACAATACTCAGGAACCCAGCCATTAAGACTTTTAGGAGTTCCTATTCACCTACTTTTGTTCTCTTCTGGAACAGTATATTTTCTCACTTAATTATATGAAATTTACTAATCTTTGGACTTCTCTGTGGCTTAGACAGTGAAGAAACTGCCTTCAATGTAGGAGACCTGGGCTCGATACTTGGGTCAGGAAGATCTGGAGAAGAGAATAGCACCCACTCCAGTATTCTTGCCTGGAGAATTCCATGGACACAGGAGCCTGGTTAGGCTACCATCCATGGGGTCACAAAGAGTCAGGCTCAGCCAAGTGATTAACACTTTCACTTTCACTAATTCTTTAGTATTGCATATGAAAGGGTCTAATTTAAACTAAAACCTAGAATATCAAATAATTTTTAATGTTTCTACTTGTTGCTGTTTAGTTGCTAAATTGTGTCCAAGTGACACAATTTTGTGACTCCATGGACTGTAGCCCACCAAGCTCCTCTGTCCATGGGATTTTCCAGGCAAGAATACTAGAGTGGGTTACCATTACCTTCTTCAGGATATCTTGCAGACCCAGAGATCAAACCCATATACCCTGCATTGGCAGGTGGATTCTTTACCACTGAACCATTGGGAAGCCCACTTGGTATTTGTTATATATGAATGAGGAACATAAATGCCCATGAGTATGCTATCCAGTAACATTTCAATTTCTTTATTTCCTCAGGTTAAATAAAAATGTGAGCATTTTCTCCAGGATTTTCCTCTCAACTGGAATTTGGGGCCCAAATTGTGTTTCATTTCTTCCTTAATGATGTGGGGGTTTTGTTGCTGTTCTTTTCAGTTTTGCTCCTTCTTGCATGATTCTTTAAGTATTTAGACACAGCTCCTGTGGTGTTGGAGAACACTCTTGAAAGTCCCTTGTACTTCAAGGAGATCCAACCAGTCCATCTTAAAGAAGATGAGTCCTGGGTTGAAGCTGAAACTCTAGTACTTTGGCCACCTGATGCGAAGAGCTGACTCATTTGAAAAGACCCTGATGTTGGGAGGGATTGGGGGCAGGAGGAGAAGGGGATGACATAGGATGAGATGGCTGGATGGCATCACTGACTCAATGGACATGAGTTTGGGTAAATTCTGGGAGTTGGTGATGGACAGGGAGGCCAGGCATGCTGTAGTCCATGGGGTTGCAAAGAGTCGGACACCACTGAGTGACTGAACTGAACTGAATTGCCTTTATGAAGAAGCAAAAATTTTCAAGACTCTGCTATCTTAAAAAAAAAAAAAAAAAAAA
>SJYQ01006653.1:140473-160778 GCA_006410935.1 Redunca redunca
TGAAAATGAGTATACTACCCAAAGCAATCTACAAATTCAATGCAATCCCTATCAAACTACCAGCGGTATTTTTCACAGAACTAGAACAAATAATTTCAAGATTTACATGGAAATACAAAAAACCTCGAATAGTCAAATGATTTTTAAATGTCTTAATCATCCATTTTTATAAAAGTAAATACTTGAATAATTTCAAAACAACCATTGGTAGCTTTTTACTCTCAGACAATTCACTAAGAGGCAGGACAAAACTTAAAATGCATGAAAACAAGTAGAAAAAAAATAATTGAGTGAAAGCTAAATAAAAAATATCAGCAAAAGAGACAAAAAACTGAAATGGTATAAAATCATCCCCATGTTGCATACACTAACATATGAAAACAATTAGTGACTAAAAATACATCTGCAACTTCAACCCCAATTGTTTTTGACTCTGCAGTGTCTGAATATAAAGGTTTAACTGTCTTTACCTAATTTCTAGTAATATTCAAGTCTTCACCATGTCCATACAAATGACTGAGCTCAACTGTTCACAGGAAAATGTTGCCATTTTTTGACGTGTGAGCATAAAGCAAAGCCATAAGCAAATTTTTGTCAATGGTATATGACTTACATAGTGTCTTTAAAGACGTCTTATTTATCAACAGTTTAAACATAACCCTTTAAAAATTAATCATGATTCAAATCCCAATAAAAAAGGCTTATTGTCTGTGTATTCTTTATTCCTCTTATCTGAAATCTCACTGCTATAGAAGCATTATCTATATGGGTCTTTTATTCTTTCTGACTTCTGACTGCTGACAATACATCATTGAACAGAGATGAGACAAACAATAAAAGTACTGTGACTTACTGTCAATAAGAGACACACTACAATTCCCAGGATATTTCTTTGAAAAAGTCATAACCATTCAATTTGAGGAAGAATGAAGTGCTTCTTTAAAACTTTAGGGAGCTTTATGAAAAAGTCTTACTATAAATATTAATAGTTTTGAAGTCTTTCTAACTGAATGGAATATAAATATTAGGAGTTCATCAATAATGAATATCATTTCTTCAAAAAACATATTACTTTAAATACCCCAGATATTCTTTTTAAAATTTCACATATTCTTCACTTTTAACTAAATCATCTGACTCATTCAAATTTTTCTACTTAAGGAAGACAACATAGAGAAAGGGCCACTTTATTTCAGTAGCCAAAAACTGACATTCTGAAATAATATACGACCAGACTACAGAAAGCTTAAGGGAAATTGAGTGCTCTCAGTCAGTGAATCTTAGACTAGTGTTCCCATGCTATTAATAAAGCATGCTGTTTACCTCCTAAATTCCAGCTTGTTCCCCTATTCATCTGACTGTTATTACAGCCAACTCCCAGGTGTTTATAAATCCTCTACCTTTTGTGAAAAATATCTTTTAAAAGATACTTTAGGGTTATAAAAGATATATTAGCACTGTGACTTTCCTCTGGGTTCAAAAAGATTTCTAACGGAGAAAAGTCTCTTTTATAAAAAGGAAACTGAAATTATGAAACTTGTAAAATATGACTCTATCACAGGGTAAATCTAAGAGCCTACAGAAGGCTCAATGTTGAAAACTTTTTCCTGGGAGATTCATATCCACTTTAGACTTATATCAATCTGGAAGAGAATTCTCACAACAAAAGAAGGAAGAAAGTATTTTAGATCTAAATTTACTATTAATTTTTAACTAAATATTCCTGAGTTCCTATTCCTAATGATTTTTGCTTATAGAGAAAAACATAAAACATACATAAAAATATTTGGGTATAATTGGTGCAGAGCTTATGTTAGCTTTTCCATTTGTCAAGTACCATGTACCACAACTGAAGTGACTGAGCACTCAGACATATGCCCCCTTACCAGCTGTTTGTTGTTGCTAAGATATGTCCCACTCTGTGACCCCATGGGCTGTAGCCTGCCAGGTTCATCTGTCCATGGGATTTTCCAGGCAAGAATACTGGAGTAGGTTGTCATTTCCTTCTCCAGGGCATCTTCCCAACTCAGGGGTCAAACCAGTGTCTCCTGCATTAGAAGGAGGATTTTTACTTCTGAGCCACCAAGGAAGCCCCCGCACAAATGATCAGAAGCTCCATAATCTTGAACTAGGATTCATCTCCATAATCTTAAACTCTAATCTATCTTATTCTGGATAGAATGGAACTTTCCCATAAACGTGTTAATCCTCTGAAGAAAGTCACTAATCTTAATAGTGGCTTCAAAGACTTCATACGCCTGGTAAAATAATTTACTCATTTCACTGAGGTACATAAATTACTTAGAAAAATGGCACCATATCTGCTTTCTAGGCCAGAGTTTCTCAGCCTTGTCACTATTGACATTGTTTTTTACATCAGGTGATTCTTTGTTCTGAGAGGGTTGTCCTATGCAATGTAGAAAGCTGACTAGCATACTGTACCTTTATCCACCAGATGCTAGTAGTCTCAACTCTCCCAGTCGTGATAGTTAAAAATGCTTTTAAACCATAGATTGTGAACTTTCAGCCTGCTTTCACCTTTCCTTTAAGAGATAAGCCCTTATAGCCTGGAGAATCCCAGGGACGGTGGAGCCTGGTGGGCTGCCATCTATGGGGTCGCACAGAGTCGGACACGATTAAAGCGACTTAGCAGCAGCAGCAGCAGTAATGATAGCTCTATCAAACTTTTGCTTTGGTAGAGATGTTTCAGACATGTCTTACAGTAGAGTGACAACAAAATCAACCATTAAACATGAGCCTTCATTCCAAATATGGAGGCAATTCCAGAGGAGGGTTTTATGTTAGTGGAAGGAAGGTACAGTACTTTGAGAACTTTATTATGAGGATGACTCTGTTGCTTTCAGAAATAATTGGTCAGGATTCATTTTCAGAATAGGGAGGAATTGCTTTTTTTAAAATCTTTTATTTATTTATTTTTAATTAATTTTAATTGGAGTATGGTTGCTTTACAGTGTTGTGTTAATTTCTATAGTACAGCAGAGTGAATCAGCTATATGTATACATATGTGTACATATCCCCTCTTTTTTGGGGGTAGTTACATACCTTGAGCTCCCTGGTGGATCAGAGGGTAAAGAATCTGCCTGCAATGCAAGAGACCCAGGTTCAATCCCTGAGTTGGGAAGATCCCCAGGAAGAGGGCATGGCAACCCTCTCCAGTATTCTTGAATAGAGAATTTCATGGGCAGAGGAGCCTGGTGGGCTACATTTCATGGGATCACAAAAAGTCAGTCATGACTGCCTAACACATACAATGGGAGTAGAGATCTACACATACCCAGAGCCATGGACACATTACATCCCTGGTGGATATCAGTATGGATTTGGGAAAGAGTATAGGGCCTTCCAGTGACAATTTGTAAGCTCTCCTAAAACCAGGAAACAAGATTTTGTTTATATTTGTCTTTCAAAAGAGACCTTGCATAAAGACTACAAACAAAATATTGCATGGTGTTTCATTGCAAAAATCATCTGCTTCAGATAAGATTTTTTTTTCAGAACTTCAAGTATTTCCTAAATGACATAAAATAGGACAAATGATCAAAACGCTAATAATTTTTTTTTTTTCATATAAGGAGACAAAAGTCCTTCCTCCTTTGTGGGAGTGAAATTTCAGGGAGAAATTTAATTGGGCTAAAACTAGAGAGAAAATCCTTCCCTTTGAGTGAGTTTTCAGTGACCTTTCCCACCCCTTTTATCTGCCAAAATTTTGGGAAAAATATGATAGCCTTCAAGATAATTCCAATGAGAAAGAATCTGCTTCCCATTTGAAACTCTAAGACAAGAGATTCTTGAGAAAAACACATAGTGCCAACATGTAGGGACTGCAGGAGAGATGGAATGGTTGGGTTAGACAGAGAAAGTTAAGGACCACACACCCTCCTCATGTTCTTGGTATGGTCTGCAGGAAGCTTGAGTGTTTTTTAATGCCTCAGTGGGAGAAAAAGGCTTAGACAAACTGCATAGGCAATGGATCTAAAAAGTTTTGGGCTTTGGGCAAGAAGATCTCAAAACATGGAGATATCAAAATGTGGAACATTTGGGGTGGTTACATATACTGAGAGTGGAGATTCACACATACTCAGAGGCAGATGTGGACCCATTACATCCTTGATGTATAGCAGTAAAGATTTGATAGCACCAGAGGTCGTTTTCAATTTGTAACCTCCTAAAGCTAATGGAAGAGCAGGAAGAAAGAAAAAATATAAGAATAGGAAAGACAATATAAACTGCTATTTTTTAAACTACAACATAGGCAGAATTCTGGCATTAAAGGGGGGGCAAAAATAATTAAACTAAGATGAAGTCTATTACTAAATCAGAAATATAATGACAACCTTTATATTTTTAAAAAGTAAACATTAATGTTTAAGTTTTATGCCNTCTCTAGTATCTTGTATTTACCAAGAGTTATTTTCTAAATTATTCAATCATTTAAAGCTAAGAAGGAGTGAAAATTATCCATGCAAATATATAATTATTCAAGTAAATAATTAAATATTGAAATAATTAATTTCTGCTGCCCACTGCTTTCTAGGCTCAGGGGTAGCAGTTCAACCTGGTTTATAACTATCTGTTAGTGTTCTGTTCAAGCTTCCTTGATTTGTATATATGAGCTACTAACAATTATGAGTAACATTAATTTTTATTGCTGAAATCATGCACTGCAATGATTTTTCAAATAAAATTACTCCTGAATCATTTTTGCATTAAGGCAGCATTTAGGGCTGAATTCATGGGCATGTGACCAGTAAAAATGCAAGAGCGTAAAGCCCTATACTAAGAAGGGCCCCACGATTTATATTCTGTAACTGTCTTAAAATTACTAATAATGTTCTGTATCTCAGAACTGCTGTTTTACAAGGGAATCTAAGTGCAATGGAGTAAGCTATGAGCAAAGAAGATACACTTAATATGTGTGTCAGACATTCCTTGTCTTTTTTTTGCATATGTACTCATATGTATTCATGAGCATAGGATCTCTCTGAACCCATGAACCATAGGAAAAGGGTTAAGCAAGATTCAAAACAAGTCCAGGGGAAGTGTGTGTGTGAGTTCTAGGACTGAGTAAGCCTGGCTACTGACAACTATAAGAAGCCACGCTTTGCACCTGAAACAGAACTCACAACGAAGGCAATGACATTTCAAGAAACATCAACAATCAAAGAACCCTCTGAATTCAACCACTTAGCTTGAAACTGATGACATAGAAGGAAACAGAAAGACAGCATAACATAGCAGTCCCTTCCCTTTCAGATCATCCCCATCAGAATCAGTAAGCCAAAGGCAGAGCGTGGTGGATGACTGTGCATGCCTAACGAAACAACATGGAAGCACTTGAGTCAGTTCTTTGCATCATGTCCGCTGTTCTAGTAGGTATACCTGTGTATCTACACAATGAAACATACAAGTCAGGTGTGGGGGGCAGTTCTGCATATAAGTAGAATGTTCTTCTGTTTGCATTTAAAACTGGCATTACATGTACCATATCTTCTTAATTCTTCTGTTGATGTACATTTAGGTTGCTTCCATGTCCTGGCGATTGTAAATAATGCTGCAATGAACATTTAGGTGTATATGTCTTTTTGAATTACGTTTTTCTCTGGGTATATGCCCAATAGGGGGATTGCTTGATCAAATGATATTTATACTTTCAGTTTTTTTTTTTGTTTTTTTTTTAGGGAATTTATTTATTTATTTATTTATTTGAAATTTTTATTTTTAACTTTAGTTTACTTCACATTACTGTATTGGTTTTGCCAAACATTGATATGAATTCACCACGAGTGAACAAGCGTGCCCAAACATGAATCCCCTCCCACCTCCCACCCCATACCATCCCTCTGGGTCCTCTCCTTGCACCAGTCCCAAGCATCCTGCATTCTGCATCAGACATCGACTGGCGATTCGTTTCTTACTTGATAGTATACATGTTGCAATGCCATTCTCCCATCTCATCCCACCTTCTCCCCTTCTCCCTCTCTCTCTCCCCCAGAGTCCAAGAGTTCTCTCTATAGATCTGAGTCTCTTTTGTTGTCTCGCATACAGGGTCATCATCCCCATCTTTCTAAATTCCATATATATGCGTTAGTATACTGTATTGGTGTTTTTCTTTCTGGCTTACTTCACTCTGTATAATCGGCTCCAGTTCCATCCATCTCCTTAGAACTGATTCAAATGTATTTTTTTTAATGGCTGAGTAATACTCCATTGTGTATATGTACCACAGCTTTCTTATCCATTCATCTGCTGATGGACATCTAGGTTGTTTCCATGTTCTGGCTATTATAAACAGTGCTGCGATGAACATTGGGGTACATGTGTCTCTTTCTATTCTGGTTTCCTCGGTGTGTATGCCCAGCAGTGGGATTGCTGGGTCATAAGGCAATTCTATTTGCAATTTTTTAAGGAATCTCCACACTGTTCTCCATAGTGGCTGTACTAGTTTGCATTCCCACCAACAATGTAAAAGGGTTCCCTTTTCTCCACACCCTCTCCAGCATTTATTGCTTGCAGACTTCTGGATCGCAGCCATTCTAACTGGTGTGAAGTGGTACCTCATTGTGGTTTTGATTTGCATTTCTCTGATAATGAGTGATGTTGAGCATCTTTTCATGTGTTTGTTAGCCATCCGTATGTCTTCTTTGGAGAAATGTCTATTTAGGTCTTTGGCCCATTTTTTGATTGGGTCATTTATTTTTCTGGAATTGAGCTGCATAAGTTGCTTGTATATTTTTGAGATTAGTTGTTTGTCAGTTGCTTCATTTGCTATTATTTTCTCCCATTCAGAAGGCTGTCTTTTCACTTTGCTTATATTTTCCTTTGTTGTGCAGAAGCTTTTAATTTTGATTAGATCCCATTTATTTATTTTTGCTTTAATTTCCAGAATTCTGGGGGGTGGATCATAGAGGATCCTGCTGTGATTTATGTCAGAGAGTGTTTTGCCTATGTTCTCCTCGAGGAGTTTTATAGTTTCTGGTCTTACATTTAGATCTTTAATCCATTTTGAGTTTACTTTTGTGTGTGGTGTTAGAAAGTGATCTAGTTTCATTCTTTTACAAGTTGTTGACCAATTTTCCCAGCACCACTTGTTAAAGAGATTGTCTTTACTCCATTGTATATTTTTGCCTCCTTTATCAAAGATAAGGTGTCCATAGGTGTGTGGGTTTATCTCTGGGCTTTCTATTTTGTTCCATTGATCTATATTTCTGTCTTTGTGCCAGTACCATACTGTCTTGATGACTGTGGCTTTGTAGTAGAGCTTGAAGTCAGGCAAGTTGATTCCTCCAGCTCCATTCTTCTTTCTCAAGATTGCTTTGGCTATTCGAGGTTTTTTGTATTTCCATATAAATCTTGAAATTATTTGTTCTAGTTCTGTGAAAAATACCGCTGGTAGTTTGATAGGAATTGCATTGAACTTGTAGATTGCTTTGGGTAGTATATTCATTTTCACAATATTAATTCTTCCGATCCATGAACATGGAATATTTCTCCATCTATTAGTGTCCTCTTTGATTTCTTTCATCAGTGTTTTATAGTTTTCTATATATAGGTCTTTAGTTTCTTTAGGTAGATATATTCCTAGGTATTTTATTCTTTTCGTTGCAATGGTGAATGGAATTGTTTCCTTAATTTCTTTTTCTTCTTTCTCATTATTAGTGTAAAGGAATGCAAGGGATTTCTGTGTGTTGATTTTATATCCTGCAACTTGACTATATTCGTTGATTAGCTCTAGTAATTTTCTGGTGGAGTCTTTAGGGTTCTCTATGTAGAGGATCATGTCATCTGCAAACAGTGAGAGTTTTACTTCTTCTTTTCCAATGTGGATTCCTTTTATTTCTTTTTCTGCTCTGATTGCTGTGGCCAGAACTTCCAGAACTATGTTGAATAGTAGCGGTGAGAGTGGGCACCCTTGTCTTGTTCCTGACTTTAGGGGAAATGCTTTCAATTTTTCACCATTGAGGATAATGTTTGCTGTGGGTTTTTCATATATAGCTTTTATTATGTTGAGGTATGTTCCTTCTATTCCTGCTTTCTGGAGTGTTTTTATCATAAATGGATGTTGAATTTTGTCAAAGGCCTTCTCTGCATCTATTGAGATAATCATATGGCTTTTATTTTTCAATTTGTTAATGTGGTGAATCACATTGATTGATTTGCGGATATTGAAGAATCCTTGCATCCCTGGGATAAAGCCCACTTGATCATGGTGTATGATCTTTTTAATGTGCTGTTGGATTCTGATTGCTAGAATTTTGTTGAGGATTTTTGCATCTATGTTCATCAGTGATATTGGCCTGTAGTTTTCTTTTTTTGTAGCATCTTTGTCAGGTTTTGGTATTAGGGTGATGGTGGCCTCATAGAACGAGTTTGGAAGTTTACCTTCTTCTGCAATTTTCTGGAAGAGTTTGAGTAGGATAGGTGTTAGCTCTTCTCTAAATTTTTGGTAGAATTCAGCTGTGAATCCGTCTGGACCTGGGCTTTTGTTTGCTGGAAGATTTCTGATTACAGTTTCAATTTCCGTGCTTGTGATGGGTCTGTTAAGGTTTTCTATTTCTTCCTGGTTTAGTTTTGGAAAGTTGTATTTTTCTAAAAATTTGTCCATTTCTTCCACGTTGTCCATTTTATTGGCATATAATTGCTGATAGTAGTCTCTTATGATCCTTTGTATTTCTGAGTTGTCTGTTGTGATCTCTCCATTTTCATTTCTAATTTTATTGATTTGATTTTTCTCTCTTTGTTTCTTAATAAGTCTGGCTAATGGTTTGTCAATTTTATTTATCCTTTCAAAGAACCAGCTTTTAGTTTTGTTGATTTTTGCTATGGTCTCTTTTGTTTCTTTAGCATTTATTTCTGCCCTAATTTTTATGATTTCTTTCCTTCTACTTACTCTGGGGTTCTCCATTTCTTCCTTTTCTAGTTGCTTTAGGTGTAGAGTTAGGTTATTTATTTGACTTTTTTCTTGTTTCTTGAGGTGTGCCTGTATTGCTATGAACTTTCCTCTTAGCACTGCTTTGATAGTGTCCCACAGGTTTTGGGTTGTTGTGTTTTCATTTTCATTCATTTCTATGCATGATTTGATTTCTTTTTTGATTTCTTCTGTGATTTGTTGGTTATTCAGAAGTGTGTTGTTCAGCCTCCATATGTTGGAATTTTTAATAGTTTTTCTCCTGTAATTGAGATCTAATCTTAATGCATTATGGTCAGAAAAGATGCTTGGAATGATTTCGATTTTTTTGAATTTATCGAGGTTGGATTTATGGCCCAGGATGTGATCTATCCTGGAGAAGGTTCCGTGAGCACTTGAGAAAAAGGTGAAATTCATTGTTTTGGGGTGAAATGTCCTATAGATATCAATTAGGTCTAACTGGTCTATTGTATCATTTAAAGTTTGTGTTTCTTTGTTAATTTTCTGTTTAGTTGATCTGTCCATTGGTGTGAGTGGGGTATTAAAGTCTCCCACTATTATTGTGTTATTGTTGATTTCTCCTTTCATACTTGTTAGCATTTGTCTTACATATTGCGGTGCTCCTATGTTGGGTGCATATATATTTATAATTGTTATATCTTCTTCTTGGACTGATCCTTTGATCATTATGTAGTGGCCTTCTTTGTCTCTTTTCACAGCCTTTGTTTTAAAGTCTATTTTATCAGATATGAGTATTGCCACTCCTGCTTTCTTTTGGTCTCTATTTGCATGGAATATCTTTTTCCAGCCCTTTACTTTCAGTCTGTATGTGTCCCTTGTTTTGAGGTGGGTCTCTTGTAAGCAGCATATAGAGGGGTCTTGTTTTTGTATCCATTCAGCCAATCTTTGCCTTTTAGTTGGGGCATTCAACCCATTTACGTTTAAGGTAATTATTGATAAGTATGATCCCGTTACCATTTACCTTATTGTTTTGGGTTCGGGTTTATACATCCTTTTTGTGTTTCCTGTCTAGAGAATATCTTTTAGCATTTGTTGGAGAGCTGGTTTGGTAGTGCTGAATTCTCTCAACTTTTGCTTGTCTGTAAAGCTTTTGATTTCTCCTTCGTATTTGAATGAGATCCTTGCTGGGTACAGTAATCTGGGCTGTAGATTATTTTCTTTCATCACTTTAAGTATGTCTTGCCATTCCCTCCTGGCCTGAAGAGTTTCTATTGAAAGGTCAGCTGTTATCCTTATGGGAATCCCCTTGTGAGTTATTTGTTGTTTTTCCCTTGCTGCTTTTAGTATTTGTTCTTTGTGTTTGATCTTTGTTAATTTGATTAGTATGTGTCTTGGGGTGTTTCGCCTTGGGTTTATCCTATTTGGAACCCTCTGGGTTTCTTGGACTTGGGTGATTATTTCCTTCCCCATTTTAGGGAAGTTTTCAACTATTATCTCCTCAAGGATTTTCTCATGGTCTTTCTTTTTGTCCTCTTCTTCTGGGACTCCTATAATTCGAATGTTGGAGCGTTTCATATTGTCCTGTAGGTCTCTGAGATTGTCCTCATTTCTTTTAATTCGTTTTTCTTTTTTCCTTTCTGATTCATTTATTTCTACCATTCTATCTTCTATTTCACTGATCCTATCTTCTGCCTCTGTTATTCTACTATTTGTTGCTTCCAGAGTGTTTCTGATCTCATTTATTGCATTATTCATTGTATATTGACTCTTTTTTATTTCTTCTAGGTCCTTATTAAACCTTTCTTGCATCTCCTCAATCCTTGTCTCCAGGCTACTTATCTGTGCTTCCATTTTGAATTCCAGATTTTGGATCATTTTCACTATCAATATTCGGAATTCTTTCTCAGGTAGATTCCCTATCTCTTCCTCTTTTGTTTGGTTTGATGGGCTCTTCTCCTGCTCCTTTACCTGCTGAGTATTCCTCTGTCTCTTCATCTTGGTTATATTGCTGCGTTTGGGGTGGCCTTTCTATATTCTGGGAATTTGTGGAGTTCTCTTTATTATGGAGCTTCCTCACTGTGGGTATAGTTGTATCAGTGGCTTGTCAAGATTTCCTGGTTAGGGAGGCTTGAGTTGGGGTTCTGGTGAGTGGAGCTGGGTTTCTTCTCTCTCGAGTGCACCCTGCTGCTCAGTCTTCTGGGTGTACCACTGACCAGCACCTCCAGAAGTTTTAGTAAAGAAGTCTGCTTGCCGTTTGGCTAGGAAAGTCTCTCCGGGGCTGCGACTGCCCCTTTCCAGCCCTTACGGCTCTGGCTGCCTGTCCCTGGCGGGGGATGGTCTGTAGCCAGCTACTTCCGTTCTGTCCTTTGTTCTGTGCTCAGTCCTGGCGGTGTCCTATGTTCGAGCTTTTCGTGTGTTTAGCTATCCCCCAGTCTGGTTTACTAGCCCAAGTTAGTTCGTTCTGGTTACTTGCCGGGCTTTCCTACCCGATTCTTACAAAGCTGTGCAGCCTGCGCCTCGCACGCGTCCCTGCCCTGCCCCCTGCGGGTGCAGGTTTCTGTGCTGCCCTTCCGCTGGGGAAGTCACTGTTGGGCTTGTAATCTGTCGGTTTTAATTATTCATTTATGTATCGTTCCTGTTATGATGCCCTCTGTGCTTCCAGGGCTCGCCACAGACTCGGCAGGGAGAGTGTTTCCTGGTGTTTGGAAACCTCTCTTCTTAAAGTTCCTTTCCCGGGTCGGGCTTCCCTACCCAGGACGGAGCTCCCTCCCCACCTCCTTTGTCTCTCTTTTCATCTTTTATATTTTTTCCCTACCTGATTTTGAAGGCAATGATCTTCTTTTCTGGGTGCTTGATGTCCTCTGCCAGCATTCAGAAGTTGTTTTGTGGAGTTTGGTCGGCGTTGAGATGTTTTTTTTGAGGAATTTGTAAGGGAGAAAGTAAACTCCTCGTCCTATTCCTCCGCCATCTTCTCCCCCTCCTACTTTCAGTTTTTTGAGAAACTAACACAACATTGTAAAGCAACTATACTCCAGTAAAAATTAATTAAAAATAAATCTGGCATTGTGCAAAATAAAAATGAATGGTAAATTCATGTTAGTAACATTAAACTAACATTTAACTAAATAAAAACATTAATTTTCTTACTTTGACAAATATCAAATTGAAACACCATGAGAACTCAGAGAGAAACCTCAGAGAAAGTGTGAAAACCTCTATGTGTTAGTACCTTGAAGAGCACATTTTTCCTGCATTTTGAACAAGGTGCTCCACAGTTTCATTTCTCACTGAGCCCCAAAAACTGTGTAATTGACCCTGACATCATTCTGTGTTGACTGTCTGCTAACCTCTAGATTGTTTGGCTCATACTAATACTTCGGTTTGCTGGTAAAGTTAGAACTCTGATAAAAGCCAACTTTGACAATACCGGAAAGTAGACACCCAGTCTCCAAAGATATCTATGAATAATTAAACATGTCCTTGACTTTGGAAACCAAAGTTGTTTAAAATAGGTCCCTTAAGGCTTATTGAAGCATTTGATATCAATTCTCCTTCTTGGGATTCCTATATTCTAAAATGTTCAATCTAGTCCAAAATAGGCAAAACAGAAAGTGGTGGAGGAAGACTATGCTATGTTCTGGCCTACAAGTAGAACCCAGCAAACACAAGGCAATTTCTGATCAATAATAAAATTGTGAAAATCTGGTCTATGTAATTCTTAGTAGCAATGTAAATTTTAAAATTAGACTTACCCTTTGATAGAGACAAATTGCTACCTATATTATAATTTGCTTTTCATCAAAATAATATTTGAGACATCCTATAGTATTAACTTTGGCATGTAGTTAACAGTGAAGTCTTTCACTTTTTAAATGTTTCTGAAACAAATTTGACCATTATAAAAATCCTCCACAAGTATCTATATATTAGTTATTGCAGCACCTGGAGAAACAGTTTCTCACATAAATGTTGTGTAGTACACATGGGCAGAAAACTCTTGCCAAGGGTCAACAAATAGAAGAAAGGCATATTCCAGATGTCTGTTCTGCAATGTCTGGTCCTGAAGTAGGTGACAGCAATACCTGTACAAAGATTCAGACTTGGAGACTACATTGCCCAGCAAGGGACACGAGTTCTGGAGCCCATTTGGTTTCAAATTTTTTAGAAGTGCTGAATTCAAATCAGTATCTTAATAGTCCCACAACCTGGCATTAGAGGATGGCACAAACATATTCACAATCAGAGGCTCCCTACTGTTACCACAGATACATATTACAAAGTTGGAGGAGAAAGATAAATAGAAAATCACGAGTGATGTTTTTAAAGAAAAGGACACAGGATGTTTCTGTGTTCCATCTGGGGAAAAAAAAAAAAAAAAAAAGATAAGAACAGGCATGCATTAGGCAAGCTGCCTTAGACATTGCATGCACTTCTTGGGTGTACATAAGTGAGGAGGAGCTGGGATGTGCTGCGAAGCTCTGTGACTTAGAGACCTGTCACTTGGGTATGGCTCTAAGGAGGTAGCTCAGGGGAGTGATGCTGCTGCGCATCACCTGGAGGAAGGCTGGATGTGGATGACTGCATTTAACACAACGCATTGCATCACACATCGAGTTTATGGGCTGGCTTCAGAGTCAGTGATTTCTGCTTCTATGTCTAGTGATATATTAGGTACTTATATAAAAATGGTAAGGTTTTTAGATAACCTGTTCACCCTGCTTTCATATATGCCCTTCTGTCTTTTCTTTAGAATATCTAAAGAACTGTGCAAATTACAAATAATTTAGTTGGAATTAACTAATTAATATGCTGTCTAAGTAGCCAGAATTCTCTTACTTCCTGCTATGTTTATATTAGAGGTCTGATAGGGCCCCCACATCTTTTTTTTTTTTTAATTTTAAAAGTCAAAGCCAACCCTATTTAACTGTACAATTTACTGTACATGCTAACTCTATTTACATTGAAATGAAGTGAAAGTCACTCAGTCGTGTCCAACTCTTTGCTATACAGTCCATGGAATTCTCTCAGGCCAGATTACTGGAGTGGGTAGTGTTTCTCTTCTCCAGGGATCTTCCCAGAGTAGGTGTTCTGCATTGCAGGTGGATTCTTTACCAGCTAAGCCACAAAGGAAGCCCATTTACATTGACTCTAGAATTTTTCATCTGGCAAAACGGAAACTCTATATCCGTTGAACATCTCTCTATTTCTCTTCTCTCCCCACCCTCAAGCCCCTGGAAACCACCAATACACTTTTTGCTTCTATAAGTTTGATGCATAGACTGTAACCATATTCTTTATGAATAATTATTTCACTTAATATAATACCCTCAATTTTCATCCTTGTTGTAACACGTTACAGGCTTTCTTTCTTTATAAGGGAATAAATTACTTTGTATGTAAGTATCACAATTTCTTATTCATTCATTCATTGATGGACCTATGGGTTGTTTCAAACTTTTGGATATTGTGAATAATATTGGAGATTCTTAATTATACCTGCAAAGATTTTATTTTCAAATAAGGTCACATTCACAAGTACTAGAGGTGAGGACTTGGACATGTCTCTTTGAGGCCACAGATAAATCACTAGCAACATTTTATCAGAACTGTAATATGAGAAATTAACATTATGTCAGTCCAGAAAAAGTGAAACCTTCAGAATCTGGCAAAGACAAACTCAAAATCTTGCCTGGATAATTCAGGATGGTGGGGCATCCAATGAAAAAGAACATGAATGTATAGTTATTAACTGTGTGAGAGAAAGAAAAAGATAATCTTCATACCCTAAGAAAATGATTCCAACAGCTGGTTTTGTTCCTTTCTTTTCTCTTAGAAATACAATATTTCAAGATGACAGTCCTCTTGACAAAATACTGCTATATAATATCTTACTGGCATCAAAAGAAGTAAGTTGTAACATTAAAAATATAGAAATTTAACCTTGTCTCAGTATACTTCTCCATGACTTTCACTGTTATTTTGATCAATGTCTTTACTATATGTATCCTTGGTATAATACCTTTGTGTTTGGACTTAGGCATTTTATAAAACTGGCCCTTTGTATTTGAGTGTATTATTTTCTTTGGATTAAAGCAAGGACTTATTTTACTATAAAATAGTGTCTTTCCTCACTGTTTTCTTTAAGCTTTGTAGTTATTTATAGAATTATAGTCCAGTGGGTTCAGCATTTTATTCTACAGTTTCTGTTTTCATAAATTTAACATTTCATTATTTTAAAAAAATAAACACACAAATTCTCTAATCTTACTTCACAAGTTACTACAAATCTGTTGAAAAGAATTGAAGAAAAATAGATGNTTGAAAAGAACTGAAGAAAAATAGATGTATGACTTTGACTTGCAGTGAATATTATTAAAAACTCTAAACATCAGAATTCTTTCAGAAAGTGGGATACGACTTCTCAAGGAAGCTTCCTTGGTCTCTGCATCACAGCCACTGCAACCCTGAGTGAGTGCCTTCTTGATTCTCCAACTAAATGAGTGTTTGTCCAAAAATATTTTCTCTTTAAAATATCTAGAAAGGTTTCATTATTTACTACAGATTATATTTCATATAATATTTGGTACTAGAAGTAATTTGGGGCAATAAGCCCTCCAGATCCATTTATCCAGTGTTGGAATTTATCTATTCAAAAACATGTTTGGAGGTGTTGGAACTATGCAGTTACCATTAAAAAGTAAGGCCCAGAGAGTAAATAACAGGAGTGCAGGAAACCCAGGTTCAATCCCTGGGTCAGGAAGATCCCCTGGAGGAGGATATGACAACCCACTCCAGTATTCTTGCCTGGAGAATCCCATGGACAGAGGAGCCTGGTGAGCTACAGTCCATGGGGTCACAAAGAGTCAGACACAACTGAGCGACTTCACTTGCCTGGCCCAGAGCATGGCAAGCATGACTACCATAAAGTAGTCCATTTGAAGACACATGATTGACATACCAAAGTCAGATACAGAATTTAATTCTGTGCACTGCTGAGTCACAAAGTCAATCAAACTCACAGCCACACCAGCCTATTATAGGGAAGCAAGAACTATTATGGGAAAGAGTGGGATGTCCCTTCCTGCCCTATGACGCAGGTCCTGTTTTTCATGAGGATCCCGTTGTGACATCACATGATGTATCTTCTTTGCAAGGTGATAACCAACTTTCCTTATGACTCCTGACTAATAACTACAATCAGAATTAGTTATGGCCAAGGAATAAATTACAAAATCAAATCTAAGAACAAAAGGGTTACATGTCAAAGGAATTATAAGATTGTGCCTAATTGTAATGGTGATCCTGGCATAGAGAACAGATTTTGATGGTACTAAATAAGGGAGGAGAGAATATAAACAGGTACTTTGTTATGTATTCATTACATATTTGAGCAGAACACAGAGTTTAAAAAAAATGATATATGGCTGAGTCAGACTGGGAATAAAGTCGATGTGTTATTTGGCACCTAAAACCAATCACATTCAATATTGAACTCAAGCAGGTTCTTAGAAGCACTATTAAGTTTGAGGAATAAATGGTTCCTACACCCTGGGTATTTCTTTTATGCCATTAGCAGTTTCTCAGTCCACATAAGTCTTCACAGAGACTTCAATATGACAAGTTTAATGTTTTGCAGTTGTTTTTTTCATGATGTGATGACATCTACCAGAATAAACAACTATAGTCCCAGTTGGGTTATTATCAACAGACATTTGGAAAGAAAATTCCATAACAGGCAGAACTTGGAGCGGTATATCTTTTTTTTTTTTTTGCATTTGTTTGCTTTGTTGTTTTTATTCTGCCTCTAAGGAATTTTTAGCTTGAGTCAAAGATCTGTACTCTTAACACAGGCTATTGGTTCACACATATAGACATTCACAGACTTGAAAAGAAGATTGATGACAAATAAGGGAAGGAAATGTTCCGCAGCTGAACCTCCCAGAATGGACTTTGAGTCTGTTCCACATGAATGCTCATCAAAGAAGAGAAGGTAGTCAAATATCAGGCAGATCTGGTAACTCAATCTATGGATGTCCATCAGTCTTTTCTCTGAGTGATCCCACCACCCAGTAGGCTTACAATAAAAAAAAAAATGATATTAGAAATAAAGATCATACCTGGGTCCAACAATATGAGCTTCCTTTCAACCAGGGTGATCTGATTAATGTCCTCCAATTAAAACTAAAAAAAGAGTTTACCAAAATGATAAATCATGGTCATATGCAAACAGGATCCTTTGTTAGTGGCTCAATTGAAACAATAAAATGAGTTATATAAGTAAAGATTGTATGTGTGTAAATTCGGATGAAGGCAAAGACCTTGAACCTTTTAATTCTACCAAACCTTTGCCAATAGCAGAAGCCCTTCCTTCTTTGTCTGAGGCTTTTGGCTTACTTTTATCTGAAGAAAGAGTTATAGCCTCCTCCAAGGTAGTATTCAGACAGGAGACTGTTGATTTAGCTCATCCCTGCACCATGCTAGCCCAGGGGATTCAGGTACTTAGTCTGACTCAGCAAGACTTAGCAGCCTCATCAATGGAATTGCAAAATTTAGCCAATAATGTAGACAAATTATGGGGACTATGTATGGGAAGGAATTCTCAGTGTGTTGGATCAAGGTGAAAAAAATATAATCTTGTTGTTCAGTCACTATGTCATCTGACTCTTTGTGACCCCATGAACTGCAGCACACCAAGCTTCCCTGTCCTTCACTATCTCTCACAGTTTGCTCAAATTCATGTCCATTGAGTCACTAATGCAATCCAGCCATCATCCTCTATCATCCCCTTCTCCTACCCTAAGTCTTTCCCAGCATCAGGGTCTTTTCCAATGAGTCGGCTCTTTGCATCAGGTGGCCAGAGTATTGGAGCTTCAGCTTCAAAATCAGTCTTTCCAATGAATATTCAGTGTTGATTTCCTTTAGGATTAGGTTTGATCTCCGTGCTATCCAAGAGAGTCTCAAGAATCTTCTTCAGCACCACAATTCAAAAGTATCAATTCTTTGGTGCTCAGCCTTCTTCATGGTCCAACTCTTACATGACTACTGGAAAACCATAGCTTTGACTATACAGACTTTTGTCAGTTGGAGAAGGGAACAGCTACCCACTCCATTATTCTGGCATGGAGAATTCCATGGATTGTATAGTCCATGGGGTCGCAAAGAGTTGGACATGAGTGAGCGACTTTCACTCACCCACTTTTGTCAGAAAGTGATGTCTCTGCTTATGTATGGGAGTGAATTGTTGGTGTGTTAGATCAAGGTAAAAAAAATATAATCTTTGTTCAATCTAAATTTGTTGACATTTTATACTAAACAGAAATTTTCTACTTCATACATTCTAACTGAATAGAAATTCCTGAATCATTTTGACTGGACGACTGAATGTTAGAACCAAAAGTAGTCTATACCAAATAAAGATGATATGACAGAGCTTCCTTGTGATAGTATAGAAGAGGTTGTCCAAAGGCCTAGGCAGATAGGGAGTCTAGAATGTGTAATGTAACAACTATCCACATACCACTAGAATATATATTTTCCCTTCTTGTGATAATAATTTCCTGGTGCCTGTAAACATGGATTTAATTTTTTTATTATAATGTTAACCAACACTAACTGATCCTGATTAAGAAATACTTCTGATTTAAAAAAAAAAGTTATTTTGCATCAACATTTGGACTATGGTCTTAAGCGCATACAATTTGTTAGTACATCCATAATAATGCAGAATACTAAATATGTCTTACAATGAGATAACACACATTGAAAAATCAGGATCCAGACTCACAGGATACATTGTATTTATAACAAATCCCCATTGCTTTGGAAAACTAATTCTAGTTGCACCATCTAAAAGCCTATTAAATTTTTAAAGTTTCTTTTTTTTTCCCAGAATCCAACTTTAGTTAGCTTTTAATTTGTTACTCTATTTTATATAGTACATTGATCATATTTAAATCTTATTCTGTGGTATGAAAGTAATTCTACCTACTTTAGTGGAGACAAAATTCAGTGCACATAAATAGCTTACAAAGGAACAAAATACTGTTTGGGGTAGTTCTATTATACACTAAAGTCACAGAGCAGCTGGTCAGAGGCTTTTTCACTTTCATAAAAATATATGTCTGGTATTTTTTGAGTCCCCATTCTCAAACTTTTTAATTCTATCAGGTATAGTCTCATGTGTAATGAGACACAAAAAATGACTAAAAGCCTATAATTTATTCTATAAAAGTTGATGCAAAGAAGATACATTTTAAATTAAAAAGTATTTCATTCATTATTGAGATAATTTTACCCCGACTTTGAATACATCACTTTCTTTCATATAATCATTAGTGGAATAAAGAAAAGATTTTCCCTGTAGCAAATTAGATTTGTTTTCCTCAAAAATATCTGGTCTTATTTTGGAAAATAAATACTCAGAAAAAATATATCCATCTAGATGAACTATTGATCTCTTCTCCTAGGGAAATTGCTATAAATCTTGGTTGTCTTATGAATTTTATTGTTTTCATTCTTTGATGTCTAAAGTAACACTAAAATAACAGCCTCTGCTAAAAAAAATAAAGGTAAGTTGGTCAAAACAGCAATGAGAAATTTGTGCTCCACAAGTTGACATTTATGGTAATGATGATTTTTCCCTCATCAGAAGAAATTGTTGTCATATTTAAAGAGAATGAAGAGAACCTGGCACTTTCACTGTACATAAAAATGCTCATGAACAAAAGTCATCAATACTCCCTAATTCAATGAGTTCCTCAATGTAAAGAAACTGAATAATTCTTTGTAGGACTCCCCACTGGTTTTGTATTGCCTGGTCTATAATAAATGACTGACAACTATTTCTCAAAACTTTATGATAGTTATAATTTGCAGTAGTGGTTCCCCTCTCCATATATGTGATGGCATAAATAAAATTAACAATTGATTGTCATTAATTTTACTAGATTCAAACAACAGTTCCCAGCATGCAACAGACACTGAATAATTCACCAAGAAAACCAACTAGTAAAATTCACACAGCTATGTCACTTCACTACATTGTCCCAATACTGAAGTAAATTTTTTTATTAGCTATTCTAATTAATCTTCTAAAAATTTCACATGGCCAGCACCCTTCTCTAATTGCTGCAGACTGTGAATTCTACCAAAAGTTAAAGATATGCTAAACTCAAACTGCAAACATTTATTCCCTCAAATGAATGATTATATATTTCAAATCAGCTAAAGGAATAAAATTAAGGATGTATCTTAAAATACAGGAGTTCTCCGATGAAATTGAATTTCAGGGATATAAAAACTAATGAGATTTGCAATGACTCCCCTGTCATTTTTAGACATACCTTAATAACATGGAAATATTAAGGTAGAAAAACATTAGGGTATAATTAGGAAACAATTTCATTTTAAGAGGGCCA
>SJYQ01006653.1:161208-175418 GCA_006410935.1 Redunca redunca
TCAGTTAATTTAAACCTAATATATCTATACTAACACTAAGGAAAATATACATCAAGTTGTACAAGAAGGTTTCTATATTTTCTTTCTTATAGGCCATAAAAAGAGATTATATTTCAAGGGCTAATCTCTGGAAAATATGTGCATCCTATTTGCTCCTATAAACTGACTATAATGATCTACTTCTTCCCTTTTCTCCTCAGGTGTGTTTACTAAGTCACTTCAGTAGTGTCTAACTCTTTGAGACCCTATGGGCCATAGCCTGCCAGGCTTCTCTGTCCATGGGATTCTCCAAGCAAGACTACTGGAGTAGGTTGCCATTTCCTCCTCCAGGGGATCAAACCTTTGTCTCTTACTTATGTCTCCTGCATTGGCAAAGTTCTTTACTAGTGCCATCTGGAAAGACCCCTTTTCTCCTCACACATACCTAAAACCTATGTTACTCTCCCAATGCACACCTTCTCATAGTAATCCGCTCAATAATTGCCAAATTCCAGGTCTGGTTAAATATTTTAGGTAACATATATTAGCTATAATAGTTAAAACTAGCCGTAATAGCTATACATAGTATACATATATTATGTCCAAAAATTATGACTTGCTTTGAGGAATATTTAATATAATATATTCCCAAACAGAATATTTTCCTACTGCTGTCTACAGAAATTACTTATTCTTTAAAATTCAACTCAAAGGTCTCCTTTCCTGGGAAGCTTCTTTTCACTACTCTCTCTAGATATGAGCTTCCTACCTTAATATCTACTCTCATAACTCCCAGTAGCTCTTTGGCACAGGCTTCACATCAGGACGGTGGGAAATTTAAAAGCAAGAGATTTATCACAATTTAGCACAATTGAACACAATTGTGTTCACAATTCCTAGACTGGTCACTGATTTTTTTTTCTAAATACATGATAAAATCATAGAACAATATGTCATAAACATTAAATATTTAAATCAAATAAATGTTCTCAAAATCAGCATTTTATTTTTCTAGTTATAACAGAGAAGAGAGAATATGGATATTAAAATGATTTAATATGAAGTTATATATATCTAGGGTAACATTATGGGAGAGATGTCATTGATAGATAAATATTTTATTATCCATGGGCTATTCATTATTGGGAATATATTTTTTATAATATTTTGATATAATTGGTACCTGTCTTCATATACTGAGTTCTGCCTTGAAAAACCTTTACCTCCACCCAGCTACTCAGAATCGGAACTTCTTTGTGGAAACGCGAGTTACACTGGCCTAAAAAATTAATTTTATTTGAGAATAAAAGTAATACTAGGTAGTATATTTTGTGGAAAACATTGGTCGTATTTTTGTCAGCATCATCAAAGAATAGCACCCAAATGTCAAGCTAGCATGCAGCTGAATCCCAAAGACATCAATTAGATATAGTTTATATCTGTAAACAAAGGCAAATATAACATTTTAAAGACAGAATTCAGTCTGTGGGAAAGGATGAACTTTTTGGCAGAAAGATGTCAAGGGAGGAGGTTTGCTCTTCAGCAAGAGAACAGATTTATCATGGCAAGTAACATGAGTGCTTTGTCGGTTTCCCAGCATGGTTTCAAATTGGAATAACTGACAATATTTGTTGCTCTCTATGGAGGCAAGTACACGAGAATCTTCCAGATAGTGCCTCCCCTAGTCAGCCCATTCTTCTCACACAGCATGCTCATGTTCCAGTCAAACAACGGAGAGGTTTAGGAATAACTTCACCTATGACACTATTTATAGCTATTTATCTGTTACTTCTCTTTTAATGATTCCATAATAAAATCACACTATTTCACCATCAAAACTCTATTCCAATATTTAATGCATGCACGCACGCTAAGTTGCTTCAATCATGGTTGCCAGGCCCTCCTCCAAGGGATCTTACCAACTCAGGGATCGACCCCTGTCTGTTTATATCTCCTGCACTGGCAGGGGGGATCTTTACCACTAATATTTAATGCCAAAGTCTATAAATTTATGAAAACAACATTCTCACTGATCTGTCTCATTATCTTATAATTTAAATACAAAATTAGATGGCTCCAGTTCAAGATGGTGATGTGGGGAGACCCTGAACTCACCTGCCCCCACAAATACCCTAAATCTACAGCTCAGTATAGAACAATTTCCTCTAAAAACAAACAATGACAACCCCCCCTAAAAAAAACAATAAATAAATAAAGGCTGCCTAAGTGGCAATTAAGCCACTGGTAATTAGGCAAATGAGAATAAAACCACACTGAAGTGGATAGGACACACTAGCCCACAATCCTGCCATAAACCCTACCCTGGGTATAGCATGTCACAATATGAGGGAACTTGGAACCCAGAGCTTCTCCCTAAGGAGTGAAGCATTTAAAGCCCACATGAAGCACCCCAACTTTAAAGAATATGCACTTTAGAGATAAAACCCAAAAACATATACCTTTGAAAAACAATGGGGCTCACATCCTGTAGCAAACCCTCAAGACTGTGACAAATGAAAAGAAAACCACACTGAAGTGAAGCAATCTGAGAAACTTGTTTTAATGGGCTCAGACTCACCCACCCCAGAGCCCAGATCAAAGCAGTTGACTGCATCCAGACTGAAAGTGAGGGATACTCTTGTGCTGATATTAAAGTTCAAGCCAAGTGGGCAGATGTCTAATTCAGCAAACATATCTAGCAGCCTGCTGGAACACTCTCTACGGATGGATACTTGGCTGATGCGATCTTTGTGCTCTCCTTTTGCTATGCTCTAGAACACCAGTATCTTCCAGGAAACAGATTTTACATGAGTTTCTTCCCCCATTTTTTACTCCTGCCACCCAGAGGATGCCTCTTGATTGCCTTGGCTCTGCAGTCCAGAAGAGCTTACATTCCTTGTGCCATGCAACTATAATAATTGATGTCACTCAAAAAGGAGCTTATATTCTTGCCTGGTACCCCAATTTTTGTGACTGCAGCTAGGGACACCTCTACATTGCCTGGTTCTGGAGCCCAGTGGATCCCACAGGACTGTAACAAATGGAAAAAGGATCTTTAAACATCTACCACTCCCAGAGCACAGCAAAAAGCAATAGACCCAGGAGCTACTTTTTTTCAATGAAGAAGTTCTATTAGGTAATCAAAATAACTACAGCTGAAGAAGCAGACTTCTAATTAAACATGCATCTAGGGGCTGACTGCAGTCCCTTCCAGAGACCTCAGAAGGTGGGAGCTATCTTCATGCTCCATCCATGTGCCAGAGCACCAGCATCTCCTGGAGGGGAGTTTTTACATGCATCTTGTACCCCGGTTTTTATTTCTGGTGCTCTGGTTTTTGCAGTTTCTGCCCAGGGGACAGCCTTTGATCATCTGTCTCTGGTGGCTAAAGGGTCTTTCATTCCTAGATCTCATAGGATTGTGGCAATTATAAAGACATTTCTTGGCAGACTACTGTTTCCCAGGTGGCACTAGTGGTATAAGAATCTGTCTGCCAATGGAGGTCAACATAAGAGACCCTGCTTCGATCCTGGGTCAGGAAGATCCCCTGGAGGAGTGCATGGCAACCCACTCCAGTATCCTTGCCTAGAGAATCCCATGGACAGAGGATCCTGGTGGGCTACAATTCATGGGGTTGCAAAGAGTCAGACACTTTTGTAGCAACTTAAATGTTGTGCAGACGCACACACACATGTGCACACGCACACACACACACCTCCAAGGCACTTCACAGACTGTGGACTGAGGTACTCTCTCCAATCTTTCTGAGAAAAATTGTCCTGGAACTCTGGCCTGAGGGGCAGGCTTCAGGTCTGGCACACATTTTGTAGCCTATGGAACTGCTCTCAAGGAACACAGGCTGCAGATGCATCTTGTATTTTCCCTCTGCCTTGTCCCAGCTCACCAGTATCAGCCAGAAAAGAGCATACACACTCATCTGGGGCACTCATCTCTGTGACTTCCACACAGGGACAACTCCAGATTGTCTGGTTCTGGTGGACAGCAGAACTTATGCTTATAGTCCTATGGGACTGTGTATATTTGCATACATTAAAAGTTGATGCCTGAGAGACTGGCTTCCTGTCAGTCTAAATCTATGTGAGGAGATTCTCCAGTATAAGACACTGACAGGACTTAGCACATCCTCAAATACTGGGAGCTAGTAAAAATATAATAGACAGCTTGGACAAGCACAGAGGCTTGGGAGACAATTAAGAGTTGAGACAGTTTAATGACAAGCTTCATCTCCTACACAAGGCCAGTCCTTCCAGACTTGTAAAGGTGGTTGTTTCATTGATAAGACAGAAACCAATACAGAAAGTTAAGCAAAATGAAGAACAGAAGACCATGAACCAAATGAAGAAAACAAGATAAAACCTCAGGAAAAAAAAAAAAAAAAACCTTAATGAAACAAGGATAAATAATGGGCTTATGTACAACATCAAATGAACTAACATTTGCCTCAGTTCAGTTCAGTTCAGTTCAGTAACTCAGTCATGTCCGACTCTTTGCCACCCCATAAATCGCAGCACACCAGGCCTCCCTGTCCATCAACAACTCCCGGAGTTCACTCAGACTCATGTCCATCAAGTCAGTGATGCCATCCAGCCATCTCATCCTTTGTCATCCCCTTCTGCTCCTGCCCCCAATCCCTCCCAGCATCAGAGGATTTTCCAATGAGTCAACTCTTCGCATGAGGTGGCCAAAGTACTGGAGTTTCAGCTTTAGCATCATTCCTTCCAAAGAAATACCAGGCCTGATCTCCTTCAGAATGGACTGGTTGGATCTCCTTGCAGTCCATTTGCATCACAGGGCTCCCAAAAGGAGAGGAGAGACAGAAAGTGGAAGAAACTTATTTGAAGAAATAAAGGCTGAAAAAATATCCTAACCTGGGAAAAGAAAGACATCCAGATTGAGGAATCCCAGAGTTTCACACAAGAGGAACCCAAAGAGGCCCACACCAAGACACATTGAAATTAAAATGTCAAAAGTTAAAGAAAAGAGATAATATTAAAATCAGCAGAAGCAAAACAATTAGTTACAAAGTAACCCTATAAGACTTTCAGCAGAAAACTACAGGCTAGTGAGGAGAGGCACCATATATTCAAAATGCTGAAAGGAAAGAAATCAATCAAGAATATTCTACTTGTCAAAGTTTTCATTCAGAAGTAGATTAAGATTCTTCCAGACAAGTAAATACTAAAGGAGTTCATCACCATTTAATTGGCTTTACAAAATTATTAAAGGGACATTTTTTTAACTGAAAAGAAAGAGTGCTAATTAGCAACAAGAAAACATATGAAAAATAAATCTCAAAGGAATGGTGAATATATAGTAAATTTCAGGCTTTAATCACTTGTAAAGTTAGGTTAAAAGACAAAAGTAGTAAAAATATGAATATAATAATTAGTTAAGGGATACAGAAAATAAAAAGATGTAAAATGTGACATTAAAAAACACAATATTTGAGGGGAGAGTAACAATTCTAAATGGGTGGCTGTGACCAGTGCACTTAACGTGGGTGGCTGAGACCAGTGCACATAGCATGGCCGAAAGGAGCTACCCTAGGTCCGAGGTCAGGGGCAGGAGCCAAAAGTGCCAGGCTGCAATGGTGCAGGAATGGCTGAGAGGAGCTATCCCAGTCCGAGGTCAGGGGCTGTGGCCCAGAGGAGCTACCCCACATCCGAGGCCAGGGGTGGTGGCCGGGAGGAGCTACCCCATGCCTGAGGCCAGGGGCAGCGGCCAGGAGAAGCTACACCATGCCCGAGGCCAGGAGCAGTGGCCAGGAGGTGCTACCCCATGCCTGAGGCCAGGGGTGGCAGCCGGGAAGAGCAACCCCACGTCCAAGGAGCAGTGGCTGCACCAGTGCAGGAGGGCCTAGAGGAGCTATTCCATGTTCAAGGTCAGGAGGGGTGGCAGTGAGGAGATACCCCTCATCCAAGGTAAAGAGCAGTGTCTGCACTTTGCTGGAGCAGCCGTGAAGAGATACCCTACGTCCAAGGTAAGAGAAACCCAAGTAAGACAGTAGGTGTTGCAAGAGGGCATCAAAGGGCAGACACACTGAAACCGTACTCACAGAAAACTAGTCAATCTAATCACACTAGGTCTACAGCCTTCTCTAACTCAGTGAAACTAAGCCATGCCCGTGAGGCCACCAAAGACAGGCGGATCATGGTGGAGAGGTATGATAGAATGTGGTTCATTGGAGAAGGGAATAGCAAACCACTTCAGTATTCTTGCCTTGAGAACCCCATGAACAGTATGAAAAGGCAAAATGATAGGATAGTGAAAGGGAAACTCCCCAGCTCGGCAGGTGCCCAATATGCTACTGGAGATCAGTGGAGAAATAACTCCAGAAACAATGAAGGGATGGAGCCAAAGCAAAAACAATACCAAGTTGTGGATGTGACTGGTAATGGAAACAAGATCCGATGCTGTAAAGAGCAATATTGCATAGGAACCTGGAATGTCAGGTCCATGAATCAAGGCAAATTGGAAGTGGTCAAACAAGAGATGGCAAGAGTGAACGTTGACATTCTAGGAATCAGCGAACTAAAATGGACTGGAATGGGTGAATTTACCTCAGATGACCATTATATCTACTACTGCGGGCAGGAATCCCTCAGAAGAAATGGAGTAGCCATCATGGTCAGTGAAAGAGTCCGAAATGCAGACTGGATGCAATCTCAAAAATGACAGAATGATCGCTGTTCATTTCCAAGGCAAACCATTCAATATCACAGTAATCCAAGTCTATGCCCCAACCAGTGATGCTGAAGAAGCTGAAGTTGAATGATTCTACGAAAACCTAAAAGACCTTTTAGAACTAACACCTAAAAAAAAAAAAAAAAATTCCTTTTCATTCTAGGGGACTGGAATGCAAAAGTAGGAAGTGAAGAAACACCTGGAGTAACAGGCAAATTTGGCCTTGAATGCAGAATGCAGAATGAAGCAGGGCAAAGACTACTATAGTTTTGCCAAGAAAATGCACTGGTGATAGCAAACACCCTTTTCCAACAACACAAGTGAAGACTCTATACATGGACATCACCAGATGGTCAACACCGAAATCAGATGGATTATATTCTTTGCAGCCAAAGATGGAGAAGCTCTATAGAGTCAACAAAAACAAGACCAGGAGCTAACTGTGGCTCAGATCACGAACTCCTTATTGCCAAATTAAGACTTAAATTGAAGAAAGTAGGGAAAACCACTAGACCATTCAGTTCAGTTCATTCACTCAGTCATGTCCAACTCTTTGCGACCCCATGAATCACAGAACGCCAGGCCTCCCTGTCCATCACGATCTCCCGGAGTTCACTATTGGCTCATGTCCATCGAGTCTGTGATGCCATCCAGCCATCTCATCCTCAGTCGTCCCCTTCTCCTCCTGCCCCCAATCCCTCCCAGCATCAGAGTCGTTTCCAATGAGTCAACTCTTCGCATGAGGTGGCCAAAGTACTGGAGCTTGAACTTTAGCATCATTCTTTCCAAAGAAACCCCAGGGTTGATCTCCTTCAGAATGGACTGGTTGGATCTCCTTGCAGTCCAAGGGACTCTCAAGAGTGTTCTCCAACACCACAGTTCAAAAGCATCAATTCTTCAGTGCTCAGCTTTCTTCACAGTCCAACCCTCACATCCATACATGACCACATGAAAAACCATAGCCTTGACTAGATGGACCTTAGTCAGCAGAGGAATCTCTCTGCTTTTGAATATACTATCTAGGTTGGTCATAACTTTTCTTCCAAGGAGTAAGCATCTTTTAATTTCATGTCTGCAGTCACCATCTGCAGTGATTTTGGAGCCCCCAAAAATAAAGTCTGACACTGTTTCTACTGTTTCCCCGTCTATTTCCCATGAAGTGATGGAACCGGATGCCATTATCTTCATTTTCTTAATGTTGAGCTTTAAGCCAACTTTTTCGCTTTCCTCTTCACTTTCTGCCATAAGGGTGGAGTCATCTGCATATGTGAAGTTATTGGTATTTCTCCCGGCAATCTTGACTCCAGCTTGTGTTTCTTCTAGTCCAGCATTTCTCATGATGTACTCTGCATAGAAGTTAAATAATCAGGGTGACAATATACAGCCTTGACGTACTCCTCTTCCTATTTGGAACCAGTCTGTTGTTCCATGTCCAGTTCGAACTGTTGCTTCCTGGCCTGCATACAGATTTCTCAAGAGGCAGGTTAGGTGGTCTAGTATTCCCATCTCTTTCAGAATTTTCCACAGTTTATTGTGCTCCACATAGTCAAAGGCTTTGGCATAGTCATTAAAGCAGAAATAGGTGTTTTTTTCTGGAACTCTCTTGCTTTTTCCATGACCCAGTGGATTTTGGCAATTTGATCTCTGGTTCCTCTGCCTTTTTTAAAACCAGGGTGAACATCAGGGAGTTCACAGTTCATGTATTGCTGAAGCCTGGCTTGGAGAATTTTGAGAATTACTTTACTAGTGTGTGAGAGGAGTGCAATTGTGCAGTAGTTTGAGGATTCTTTGGCATTGCCTTTCTTTGGGATTGGAATGAAAACGGACCTTTTCCAATCCTGTGGCCACTGCTGAGTTTTCCAAATTTGCTGGCATATTAAGTGCAGCACTTTCACAGCATCATCTATCAGGATTTGAAACAGCTCAACTGGATTTCCATCACCTCCACTAGCTTTGTTCATAGTAATGCTTTCTAAGGCCCACTTGACTTCACTTTCCAAGATATCTGGTTCTAGATGAGTAATCACATCATCATGACTATCTGGGTCATGAAGATCTTTTTTGTACAGTTCTTCCGTGTATTCTTGCCACCTCTTCTTAATATCTTCTGCTTCTGTTAGGTCTATATCATTTCTGTCCTTTTTCGAACCCATCGTTGCGTGAAATGTTCCCTTGGTATCTCTAATTTTCTTGAAGAGATCTCTAGTGTTTCCCATTCTGTTCTTTTCCTCTATTTCTTTTCATTGATCGCTGAAGAAGGTTTTCTTATCTCTTCTTGCTATTCTTTGGAACTAAAAGGAACTCCCCAAGTCATTAGGTGCCCAATATGCTACTGGAGATCAGTGGAGAAATAACTCCAGAAACAATGAAGGGATGGAGCCAAAGCAAAAACAATACCCAGTTGTGAATGTGACTGGTAATGGAAGCAAGATCAGATGCTGTAAAGAGCAATATTGCATAGGAACCTAGAATGTCAGGTCCATGATCAAGGCAAATTGGAAGTGGTCAAATAAGAGATGGCAAGAGTGAACGTCAACGTTCTAGGAATCAGCGAACTAAAATGGACCAGAATGGGTGAATTTACCTCAGATGACCATAATATCTACTACTGCGGGCAGGAATCCTTCAGAAGAAATGGAGTAACCATCATGGTCAACAAAAGAGTCCGAAATTCAGTACTTGGATACAATCTCAAAAACGACAGAATGATCTCTGTTCGTTTCCAAGGAAAACCATTCAATATCACAGTAATGCAAGCCTATGTCCCAACCAATAATGCTGAAGAAACTGAAGTTGAACGGTTTTATGAAGACCTACAAGATCTTTTAGAACTAACACCCAAAAAAGATGTCCTTTTCATTCTAGGGGACTGGAATGCAAAAGTAGGAAGTCAAGAAACACCCGGAGTAACAGGCAAATTTGGCCTTGGAATGCAAAATGAAGCAGGGAAAAGACTAATAGAGTTTTGTCAAGAAAATGCACTGGTCATAGCAAACACCCTCTTCCAACAACACAAGAGAAGACTCTACACATGGACATGCAAAGAATATAGTCAACACCGAAATCAGATAGATTATATTTTTTGCAGGCAAAGATGGAGAAGCTCTATAGAGTCAACAAAAACAAGACCAGGAGCTGACTGTGGCTAAGATCATGAACTCCTTATTACCAAATTCAAACTCAAATTGAAGACAGTAGGGAAAACCGCTAGACCATTCAGGTATGATCTAAATCAAATCCCTTATGATTATACAGTGGAAGTTAGAAATAGATTTAAGGGCCTAGATCTGATAGATAGAGTGCCTGATGAACTATGGAATGAGGTTGGTGACATTGTACAGGAGACAAGGATCAAGACCATCCCCATGGAAAAGAAATGCAAAAAAGCAAAATGTCTGTCTGGGGAGGTCTTACAAATAGCTGTGAAAAGAAGAGAGGCAAAAAGCAAAGGAGAAAAGGAAAGATATAAGCATCTGAATGCAGAGTTCCAAAGAATAACAAGAAGAGATAAGAAAGCCTTCTTCAGTGATCCAATGCAAAGAAATAGAGGAAAACAACAGAATGGGAAAGACGAGATATCTCTTCAAGAAATTTAGAGATATCAAGGGAACATTTGATGCAAAGATGGGCTTGATAAAGGACAGAAATGGTATGGACCTAACAGAAGCAGAAGATATTAAGAAGAGGAGGCAAGAATACACAAAATAACTGTACATAAAAGATCTTCACGACCCAGAAAATCATGATGGTGTGATCACCTACTTAGAGCTAGACATCATGGGATGTGAAGTCAAGTGGGCCTTAGAAAGTATCACTATGAACAAAGCTGGTGGTGGTAATGGAATTCCAGTTGAACTATTTCAAATCCTGAAATATGATGCTGTGAAAGTGCTATACTCAATATGCCAGCAAACTTGGAAAACTCAGCAGTGGCCACAGAACTGGAAAAGGTAGTTTTCATTCCAGTTCCAAAGAAAGGCAATGCCAAAAATGCTCAAACTACTGTACAGTGCACTCATCTCAATGTAATGCTCAAAATTCTCCAAGCCATGCTTCAGCAATACATGAACTATGAACTTCCAGATGTTCAGGCTGGTTTGAGAAAACTCAGAGGAACCAGAGATCAAATTGCCAACATCACTGGATCATCAAAAAAGCAAGAGAGTTTCAGAAAATCATCTATTTCTGCTTTATTGACTATGCCAAAGCCTTTGACTCTGTGGAGCACAATAAACTGTGGAAAAGTCTGAAAGAGATGGGAATGCCAGACCACCTGACCTGCCTCTTGAGAAATCTGTATGCAGGCCAGGAAACAACAGTTAGAACTGGACATGGAACAACAGACTGGTTCCAAATAGGAAAAGGAGTACATCAAGGCTGTATATTGTCACCCTGCTTATTGAACTTACATGCAGAGTACATCATGAGAAACACTGGGAAGAAGCACAAGGTGGAATCAAGATTGCCGGGAGAAATATCAATAACCTCAGATATGCAGATGACTCCACCCTTATGGCAGAAAGTGAAGAGGAACTAAAAAGCCTCTTGATAAAAGTGAAACAGGAGAGTGAAAAAGTTGGCTTAAAGCTCAACATTCAGAAAATGAAGATCATGGCATCCGGTGCCATCACTTCATGGGAAATAGATGGGGAAATAGTGGAAACAGTGTCAGACTTTATTTTCTGGGGCTCCAAAATCACTGCACATGGTGACTGCATCCATGAAATTAAAAGACGCTTACTTGTTGGAAGAAAAGTTATGACCAAACTAGATAGCATGTTGAAAAGCAGAGACATTATTTTGACAACAAAGGTCCGTCTAGCCAAGGCTATGGTTTATCCAGTGGTCATGTATAGATGTGAGAGTTGGACCGTGAAGAAGGCTGAACGCCAAAGAATTGATGCTTTTGAACTGTGGTGTTGGAAAAGACTTTTGAGAGTCCCTTGGACTGCAAGGAGATCCAACCAGTCTATTCTGAAGGAGATCAACCCTGGGATTTCTTTGGAAAGAAAGATGCTCAAACTGAAACTCCAGTACTTTTGCCACCTCATGTAAAGTGTTGACTCATTGGAAAAGACTCTGATGCTGGGAGGGATTGGGGGCAGGAGGAGAAGGGGACGACAGAGGATGAGATGCCTGGATGGCATCACTAACCCAACGGACCTGAGTCTGAGTGAAGTCCGGTAGTTGGTGATAGACAGGGAGGCCTGGCATGCTGCGATTCATGGGTTCACAAAGAGTTGGATACGACTGAGCGATTGAACTGAACTGAACTGAGCTGAACAATAGTGAGCTTTTCAGTGACACCAAACTTAAGTTATTATCAACTTTAAAATACACTGTTAGGTCTAATAATTTTCTGCTGGAGTCTTTAGGGTTTTCTATGTAGAGGATCATGTCATCTGCAAACAGTGAGAGTTTTAATTCTTTTTTTTTGTTTTTTCCAATTGGATTCCTTTTATTTCTTTTTCTGCTGTTATTGCTGTGGCCAAAACTTCCTAAACTATGTTGAGTAGTAATGGTGAAAGTGGTCATCCTTGTCTTGTTCCTGACTATGGGAAATGCTTTCAATTTTTCACCATTTAGGATAATGTTTGCTGTGGGTTTGTCATATATACCTTTTATTATGTTGAGGTACGTTCCTTCTATTCCTGCTTTCTGGAGAGTTTTTTTTTTTTTATCATAAATAGATGTTGAATTTTGTCAAAGGCTTTCTCTGCATCTATTGAGATAATCATATGGTTTTATTTTTCAATTTATTAAAGTGGTGTATTACATTGATTGATTTGCAGATATTGAAGAATTGTTGCATCCTTGGGATAAAGCCCACTTGGTCATGGTGTATGATCTTTTCAATGTGTTGTTGGATTCTGATTGCTAGAATTTTGTTAAGTATTTTTACATCTATGTTCATCAGTGATAGTGGCCTGTAGTTTTCTTTTTTTTTTCATGGCATCTCTGTCAGGTTTTGGTGTTAGGGTGATTGTGGCCTCATAGAATGAGTTTGGAAGTTTACCTTCCTTTGCAATTTTCTGGAGAGTTTTCATAGGATAGGTGTTAGCTATGGACACCTTATCTTTGACAAAGGAGGCAAGAATATACAATGGATTAAAGACAATCTCAACAAGTGGTGCTGGGAAAACTGGTCAACCACTTGTAAAAGAATGAAACTAGATCACTTTCTAACACCATACACAAAAGTAAACTCAAAACAGATTAAAGATCTGAATATAAGACCAGAAACCATAAAACTCCTAGAGGAGAACATAGTCAAAACACTCTCCGACATAAACCACAGCAGGATCCTGTATGACCCACCTCCCAGAACACTGGAAATAAAAGCAAAAATAAACAAATGGGACCAAATTAAACTTAAAACCTTCTGCACAAGAAAGGAAACTATAGCAAGGTGAAAAGACAGTCTTCTGAATGGGAGAAAATAGCAAATGAAGAAACTGACAAACAACTAATCTCAAAAATATACAAGCAATTCCTGCAGCTCAATTCCAGAAAAATAAACGACTCAATCAAAAAATGTGCCAAAGAACTAAATAGACATTTCTCCAAAGAAGGCATACAGATGGCTAACAAACACATGAGAAGATGCTCAACATCACTCATTATCAAAGAAATGCAAATCAAGACCACAATGAGGTACCATTTCATGCCAGTCAGAATGGCTGTGATCCAAAAGTCTACAAGCAGTAAATGCTGAAGAGGGTGTGGAGGAAAGGGAACCCTCTTACACTGTTGGTAGGAATGCAAACTAGTACAGCCACTATGGAGAACAGTGCGGAGATTTCTTTAAAAAACTGGAAATAGAACTGCCTTATGACCCAGGTATCCCACCGCTGGGCATACACACCGAGGAAACCAGAATTGAAAGAGACATGTGTACCCCAATATTCACTGCAGCACTGTATATAATCGTCAGGACATGGAAGCAACCTAAATGTCCAACAGCAGATGAATGGATAAGAAAGCTGTGGTACATATACACAATGGAGCATCACTCAGCCATTAAAAATAATATATTTGAGTCAGTTCTAATGAGGTGGATGAAACTGGAGCTGATTATACAGAGTGAAGTAAGCCAGAAAGAAAAACACCAATACAGTATACTAACACATATATGGAATTTAGGAAGATGGTAACAATAACCCTGTATGCAAGACAGCAGAAGAGACACAGATGTGTAGAACAGACTTTTGTACTCTGTGGGAGAGGGAGAGGGTGGGATGATTTTGAAGAATGGCATTGAAACATGTATAATATCATATATGAAGCGAACCGCCAGTCCAGGTTCGATGTACGATACTGGATGCTTGGGGCTGGTGCACTGAGATGACCCAGAGGGATGGTATGGGGAGGGAGGAGGGAGGGGGTTTCAGGATGGGGACACGTGTATACCTATGGCAGATTCATGTTGATGTATGGCAAAACCAATACAATATTGTAAAGTAATTAACCTCCAATTAAAATACATAAATTTACATTAAAAGCAATAAAATAAATAAATTTATATTAA
>SJYQ01006653.1:179024-198422 GCA_006410935.1 Redunca redunca
ACATGACCACAGGAAAAACCATAGCCTTGACTAGACGGACCTTAGTCGGCAAGGTAATGTCTCTGCTTTTGAATATACTATCTAGGTTGGTCATAACTTTTCTTCCAAGGAGTAAGCGTCTTTTAATTTCTTGGTGGCAATCACCATCTGCAGTGATTTTGGAGCCCAAAAAAATAAAGTCTGACACTGTTTCTACCGTTTCCCCATCTATTTCCCATGAAGTGATGGGACCGGATGCCATGATCTTCGTTTTCTGAATGTTGAGCTTTAAGCCAACTTTTTCACTCTCCTCTTTCACTTTCATCAAGAAGCTTTTTAGTTCCTCTTCACTTTCTGCCATAACGGTGCTGTCATCTGCATATCTGAAGNATATTTCTCCCGGCAATCTTAATTCCAGCTTGTGTTTCTTCCAGTCCAGCGTTTCTCATGATGTACTCTGCATATAAGTTAAATAAGCAGGGTGACAATATACAGCCTTGACCGACTCCTTTTCCTATTTGGAACCAGTCTGTTGTTCCATGTCCAGGGAGATGAAAATAAAAAACACAGTGAAATATTATCTCACACCTGTTGAATGGCTGCTATCAAAAAGACAAGTAATAAGTATTAAGAAAATGTACAAAAGAGATCCCTTATGAACTGCTTGAGGGAATATTAATTGGTGTACCCATTATGGAAAACAGTATGGAACTTCCTCAAGTATTAAAAGTAGAACTGACATATGATCTAGCAATTTAATTTCTGAGTATTTATTCAAAGGAAAAAGAAAAACATTAAATCAAAATGATATATGCACCTCCGGGTTGTGTGTGTGTATGTGTGTGCACACTCACATGTGTGCTCAGTTTTGTCTCAATGTTTGTGACACTGTGGACTGTAGCCCACCAGGCTTCTCTGTTTATGGGATTTCACAGGCAAGAATACTGGAGTGGCTTGCCTTTCCTACTCCAGGGGATCTTCCCAACCTAGGGGTCAAACCTGTGTCTCTTGCATCTCCTGCGTTGGCAGGCAGATTCTTTACCACTGTACCACCTCCAGGTTCATAGCAGGTTTATTTACAATAGCAAAAATATGGAAACATTTTGAGTCCATCAATGGATGAATGGATAAAGAAGATGTGATACAAATATACAATAGAATACTCAGTTGAGTTTAGTAGCTCAGTCGTGTCTGACATTTTGCAACCCCATGGACTGGAGCAGGCCAGGCCTCACTGTCCATCACCAAGTCCCAGAGCTTGCTCAAACTCATGGCCACTGAGTCCACGATGCCATCCAATCTTCTCATCCTCTATTGTCCCCTTCTCCTCCTGCCTTCAATCTTTCCCAGCATCTGGGTCTTTCCCACTGAGTCCATTCTTCACATCAAGTGGCCAAAGTATTGAAGTTTCAGCTTCAGCATCAGTCCTTCCAATGAATATTCAGGACTGATTTCCTTTAGGATTGACTGATTTGATCTCCTTTCAGTCCAAGGGACTCTCAAGAATCTTCTCCAACACCACACTTCAAAAGCATCACTTCTTCAGCACTCAGTTTTCTCTATGGTTCATCTCTCACATCCATACATGACTACTGAAAAACTAGCTTTGACTAGATAGACGTTTGTTGGCAAAGTGATGTCTCTGTTTTTTAACATGCTGTCTAGGTTGGTCATGGCTTTTCTTCCAAGGAGCAAGTGTCTTTAATTTCATGTCTGTAGTCACCATCTGCAGTGATTTTGGAGACCCCAAAGTAAAGCCTGTCACTGTATCCATTGTTTCTCCATCTATTTGCCATGAGCTGATGGGACTGGATGCCATGATCTTAGTTTTCTGATTGATGAGTTTTAAGAAACCAGCTTTTTCACTCTGTCCTTTCACTTTCAGTTCCTCTTCCCTTTCTACTATAAGGGTGCTGTCATCTGTATAACTGAGATTATTGATATTTTCCCCTGCAATCTTGATTCCAGCTTGTGCTTCATCCAGCCTGGCATTCTTCATGATGTACTCTGCATACAAGTTGAATAAGCAGGGTGACAATATACAGCCTTGACATACTCCTTTCCCAATTTGGAATCAGTCCATTGCTGGATGTCTGGTTCTAATGGTTGCTTCTTGACCTGCATAGAGATTTCTCAGGAGGCAATGGCACCCCACTCCAATACTCTTGCCTAGAAAATCCCATGGATGGAGGAGCCTGGTAGGCTGCAGTCCATGGAGTCGCTAAGAGTCGGACACAACTTAGCGACTTCACTTTCACTTTTCACTTTCATGCACTGGAGAAGGAAAAGGCAACCCACTCCAGTGTTCTTGCCTGGAGAATCCCAGGGATGGGGGAGCCTGGTGGGTTGCCGAATATAGGGTCGCACAAAGTCAGACACGACTGAAGCGACTTAGCAGCAGCAGCAGCAGCAGCAGGTCATATGGTCTGGTATTCCTATCTCTTTATGAATTTTCCACAGTTTCTTGTGCTCCACACAGTCAAAGGTTTTGGCGTAGTCACTAAAGCAGAAGCAGATGTTTTTCTGAAACTCTGTTGCTTTTTCTATGATCCTACAGATGTTGGAAATTTGATATCTGGTTCCTCTGCCTTTTCTAAATCCAGCTTGAATATCTAGAAGTTCTCAGTTCATGTACTGTTGAAGCCTTGCTAGAGAATTTTCAGCATTACTTTGTTAGTGTATGAGATGAGTCCAATTTTGTGGTAGAATGAGATGGCTGGATGGCATCACCGACTCAATGGACATGAGTTTGGGTATAGTCCGGGAGCTGATGATGGATAGGGAGGCCTGGTGTGCTGCAATTCATGGGGTCGAAAAGAGTCGGACACGACTGAGTGACTGAACTGAATTGAACTGAATTTGAATATTCTTTAGCATAGCTTTTATTTGGGGTTGGAATGAAAACTGACCTTTTCCAGTCCTATGATCACTGCTGAGTTTTCCAATTTTGCTGGAATATTGAATGCAGCACTTTAACAGCATGTTCTTTTAGAATTTGGAATAGTTCATCTGGAATTCCATCACTTCTGCTATCTTTGTTTGTATTGATACTTGCAAAGGACCACTTGACTTCGCACTCCAAGATATCTGGCTCTAGCTGAGTGATCACAGCATTGTCATTTGGGTCATTAAGATCTTTTTTGGATAGCTCTTCTGGGTATTCTTCCCACCTCTTCTTAATATCTTCTGCTTCTTTTAGGTCCATACTGTTTTTGCCCTTTATTGTGCCGATCTTTGCATGAAATATTCCCCTGGATTCTCTAATTTTTTTGAAGAGATCTCTTTATTTCCCATTCGATTTTATCCCTCTATTTCTTTGCACTGATCACTGAGAAAGCTTTCTTATCTTTCCTTGCTATTCTTTGGAACTCTACATTCAAATGGGTATATCTTTCCTTTTTGCATTGCCTTTAGCCTCTCTTCTTTTCACAGCTATTTGTAAGGCCTCCTCAGACAACCATTTGGCCTTTTTGCATTTCTTTTTCTTGGGGATGGTCTTGATTATTGCCTTCTATACAATATCACGAACCTCTGTCCATAGTTCTTCATTCACTCTATCAGAACTAATACCTTCAACTTATTTTTCACTTCCACTGTATAATCATAAGGGATTTGATTTAGGTCATACCTGAATGCTCTATTGGCTTTCCCTACTTTCTTCAATTTAATACTTAATTTGGCAATAAGGAGTTCATGATCTGAAACACAGTCAGCTCCTGGTGTTGTTTTTGCTGACTGTAGGGAGCTTCTCTCTTTGGCGCAAAGAATATAATCAGTCTGATTTCGGTGTTGACCATCTGGTGATGTCCATGTGTAGAGTCTTCTCTTGTGTTGTCGGAAGAGGGTGTTTGCTATGAACATTGTGTTCTCTTGGAAAAACTGTTAGCCTTTGCCCTGTTTCATTTTGTACTCTAAGGCCAAACTTGCCTGTTACTCTAGGTATCTCTTGACTTCCTACTTTTTCATTCCAGTCCTCTATAATGAAAAGGAAATCTTTTTGGTGTTAGTTCTAGAATATCTTATAGGTCATCATAGGACCTTTCAACTTCAGCTTCTCTGGCATTAGTGGTTGGGGAATAGAGTTGGATTACTGTAATATTGAATGGCTTGCCTTGGAAACAAGAGATCATTCTGTCATTTTTGAGACTGTACCCAATTACTGCATTTCAGACATTTTGTTGACTATGAGGGTGATTCCATTTCTTCTAAGGGATTCTTGCCCACCATAGTATATATAATGGTCATCTGAATTAAATTCACTCATTCTGGTCCATTTTAGTTCACTGATGCCTAAAATGTCAATATTCACTCTTGCCATTGCCTGTTTGACAACTTCCAATTTACTTGGATTCATGGACCTAACATTCCAGGTTTCTAAGCAATACTGTTCTTTAAAGCATTGGACTTTACTTCCATAGAATATTATTTGGCCATATGAATGAAATCATGTCACTTGTGAAAACATAGATAGACTTCAAGGCATTATGCCAAATGAAATAGGTTAGAGAAATCAAATAATGTATTATCTCTCCTGTATGTAGAATCTAAAGCAAACAAACAAAGCACATATATACAGAGATTGGCGTTTGCCAAAGTTGGAGGTAGGAGGTAATAAATGGGTCAAATTTTTGTTTTGTTTTTAGTTTAAGTAAATTAAAAAAAAAAAAAACTATGTAAATGTCTTAAATTTTTTGGTTTAAATTCACCTGAAGTATTTTTNTTCACCTGAATAATTTTGTTATTTTCACATTTTAGTAATTTAGATGCCTAGCAATTATTTCATTTAAATTTCTTCTCAAGCTTGATTAATCTAAATTTCAGTCAGTATTTTTCCTTTTATTCAATTTCCAACATTGCAATTAGATTCCTCAGTGGCCTCCAGCCACGACCTATGTATTTATTCTCTGAGCCTTGACTAGTGCTATTTATCCAACAACAAATTCTCTTAATTAAACAGACAAATTAAACAATATCCCTTTGAATTTTTACAGAAATTATTTTTATGTACAACTAATGTGACACACAATGTACTGCCCGCTACAATTGGTTTTCTTTTTAAGCATATGTGATCTGTTTTCAAATTGGATTTTTAAAAAAATGAGAGAGAAAGAAAATCTTATGCTTACCACATTAAAAATACCACAAATATTGTACAAAATAAAAGTACTTATATTTTCCACGAATACCTCCTTCCAGTACCCTTTATTATAGATCTTAAAATTATTCCTTCTTTTTTACTGATGATCATGTCCCTAGAACCACTGATTTCTGAAAAGTGTTTCTCATGAGAAATGCTAAAAGTACAGATTATACAGTTTTTGCTTACTTTCATCATTCAAAATTAAAAAGTACTGAAATCTTAACTGGAACATGAGAGCTCCAAAAAATTGTTTTAATCTTATGACAATCAAAATAATGTTTCTCTTAGCTACAAAAATTTTCTTATAACTTCTTGTTACTTGTAGAACCTAAAAATACACCAGTTCTCCGTACTTCTGTGGTATTATGTGAATTACAGTGTTAATCCACTTGAATCTGGGCTGGCCCTGTGACTGGCCTATTGAAGGCATCAGGAGTGATAGCATAGCATTTGGGATCCAGGACTCAACAGGCATTGCCACTGCCATGTAAATAAGCCTGGGCTAGAAGGCTAGATGGGAGATTATGAGAATCTCAACTGTGCCATTCCAATCAAGTCATCGAAAACCAGCAAAACCAGAGGGAGCAAGTCAACTTGAACAAGGCCTGCAAAGATCAGCAGAACACTGGAATAAAATTAACTGGGGAACTCCTACAAGGAGCAGGACTGTTGTTGTCAAAATAATGTCTTTGCTTTTCAACATGCTATCTAGGTTGGTCATAACTTTCCTTCCAAGGAGTAAGCGTCTATTAATTTCATGGCTGCAATCACCATGCACAGTGATTTTGGGGCCAGAAAAAAAATAAAATAAAGTATGACACTGTTTCCACTATTTCCTCATCTATTTCCCATGAAGTGATGGGACCAAATGCCATGATCTTCATTTTCTGAATGTTGATCTTTAAGCCAACTTTTTCACTCTCCTCTTTCACTTTTATCAAGAGGCTTTTTAGTTCAGTGACAGGCTTTATTTTGGGGTCTCCAAAATCACTGCAGATCATGACTGCAGCAATGAAATTAAAAGATGCTTGCTCCTTGGAAGAAAAGTTATGGCCAACCCAGACAGCATATTAAAAAGCAGAGACATTACTTTGCCAACAGAGGTCTGTCTAGTCAAGGCTATGGTTTTTCCAGTGGTCATGTACGGATGTGAGAGTTGGACTGTGAAGAAGGCTGAGTGCCGAAGAATTGATGCTTTTGAACTGTGGTGTTGGAGAAGACTCTTGAGAGTCCCTTGGACTGCAAGGAGATCCAACAAGTCCATCCTAAAGGAGATCAGTCCTGGGTGTTCTTTGGAAGGACTGATGCTGAAGCTGAAACTCCAATACTTTGGCCACCTCATGCAAAGAGTTGAATCATTGGAAAAGACCCTGATGCTGGGAGGGATTGGGGATAGGAGGAGAAGGGGACAGCAGAGGATGAGATGGCTAGATGTCATCACTGACTCAATGGACATGAGTTTGGGCAAACTCTGGGAGTTGGAGATGGACAGGGAGGCCTGGCGTGCTGCGATTCAGGGGGTTGCAATAAGTCGGACACGACTGAGCGACTGAACTGAACTGAACTTGCTAGCGTGTAAGATGAATGCAACTGTGCTGTAGTTTGAACATTCTTCGGCATTGCCTTCTTTGGGATTGGAATGAAAACTGACCTTTTCCAGTCCTATGGCCACTGCTGAGTTTTCCAAATTTGCTGGCATATTGAGAGCAGCACTTTCACAGCATCATCTTTTATGATTTGAAATAGCTCAACTGGAATGCCATCACCTCCACTAGCTTTGTTCATAGTGATGCTTCCTAAGGCACAAATAGACTAGCGTAGGAGTTTCTAGATGTCTGTACACAGTACTACTATTTTAGTCTTGTAACATGTTGCAGACTGAATAGAACTTTTAAAATATTGCTTGTATTGGGTTGACCAAAACATTCATTTGGATTTTTACCTAACACCTTATAGAAAAACCCAAACAATCTTATTAGCCAAATCAATATAACAATATTCTTTTGCTTTACTTAGCGGTGCTGTAGTGTGCTTAGTTGCTCATTCATGACTTATTCTTTGTGACCCCATGGACTGTAGCCTTCCAGGCTCCTCTGTCTATGGGGATTCTCCAGGCAAGTATACTGGAGTGGATTTTCATGCCGTCCTCCAGTGGATCTTCCCAACTCAGGGACTGAACCCAGGTCTCCTGCATTGCAGGTGGATTTTTTACCATCTGAGCCACCAGGGAAGCCCTATTTGGTGGGAAAGGATGATAAAATATACATTTTGACCTTTAAAGTATTTAATGAGTACAGAGTCAGTCTGAGCCCTGAGCTACAGCACTGGAGACCCCCAAAGAGACCAACACTGATATAAACACTGGCACATTTTAGATATGGTCGTGGTAACAGGTGTTAATTTATCTAGCTAAGCTGAGATCTACCTCACATTTCTATTTCAGAGACAAATAATTTTTTGAGAAACTTTGCCAAACATCTGACAAAAGTAGATATGCAGTTTATGTCCCCAAATGTGTAATCTAATACACTATTGTAAAAAGAACTGGATTAATGTCACAGGACTAATTTTTATTCATGGTAAATTTATAATTATTGTCCACTACTAACCAATATAATGCCAGTGGGTTCAAAGTTATTGGGTTAAACATAGCACACAGACTCATAAAAGGGAACCTATGGTCATCTAGACAATGAATGATCGATGTGTGGTGTGACTAACAATATTTGCCAAAAAATATGTATCCCTTTTTTTTTAACTATAAGAAACCTCATTTTACAACCTCCCTTGCAGTTGAACATTGTTATATGATTAATTTTTAACCTCCTGTGAAATGCGAACAAAAGTGAGTTCTGTTACATAATAGCACACTCTTTTTAAAAAAGAGAACATGTCTCTTTTTCTCCTTCAGTTCTCAGAGGGGCTGATGATTAACAGGGCTCTTGGAAAAGCAGAGCCACCATCCTGCATCTGGATCACCACACTGAGACTAATAATGTGCTATGAGAAATATCTGCTTTTAGAGAGACACACATGAGGATGTGCACGCACGTGTGTGCACATGCACATGAGTAGCAGGTGGGGTGCTTGAGTCATTATTTAATCTGGGGCTACTACTACAGAAATGAAGTTAAAAGTAATACCTTTTGAATAAATGATAGATCTTCTCTCCCAAGAGACTTTTTGGTTCATGCTTAAGGAATTTATTGGTAACATTCTTAATTTATCTATAGCACACCTTCAATCAAAGCAAAGCTTTTGATAGGAGAAAAAAAATCTATGTTATTCTGAAGTATTTACATACAGTGATTTTCTAACCTTGTTTCTTCCTCCACAAGTCAACTCTTTATATAGTTATATTTAGCTTCCTATGTAGTGCCCAGACCTAGATGAACAATGACTAAATGTTTAGGTAGGTGTGAAGCAGGGAGGCCAGGTTCTGAACTCACAGTATATACTAACACCCAACTCCATATGTAGGGACTGTGTTTTATGTCTCAGTGAAACTACAGAAAATTTATGCTACGCTGTGAGACAGGACATGGCACTTTGAATCCTATGTCAGTCATCTCTGGGACTGTGGAAGATGGTCTCCCTCCAACACACACACAATGCCCCTGACTATACCTCAAACCAGAGAACAACTACCTGGGGCCATCCAAGGTCAGAGAGGCTCCATTTCTACTGTGTGTGTTTATGAGAGGCAGACAGACAGAGAGATATTTTTATAAGGAATTGTCTCAAAATCCCAAGACATGTAGTTGACAAGCTGGCTACCCTGGAAGGCTGATGGTACAGTTTCAGTCTGAAAGCCAGAAGGTGGAGAAATGAAAGACCCAATGTTTTAATTAAGTTTGAAAGGAGGGAAAAAAAAAGAAAAGTGTCCCAACTTGAAAGCAGTTGAGTAGGAGGAATTCCCTCTTATCAGCATAGCTTCAGTGTTTTGTCCTACTTAGGTCTTCAACTTATTGGATGAAACCCGCCCATATTAGGAAAAGCAATCTGCTTTACTCGGTATACCAATTCTAAATGCTAAAATCATCCAAAACCACCCTCAAAGACATATCAGGATAATGTCTTACTGAACACTGAGCACTCTGTAGTGCAGTCAAGTTGATGCATAATGAGCTATCACAGTACTTACAATATTGGTATATCTCATAGACATTGCATGTTCTAGATCACCACAATACAGGGTGTATCACAATGAAGTCAAACAATTTTTTTTGGTTTCCTAGTGTATATAAAAGTTATGTTTATACTACACTGTTGAACATTTTCTTGCAGCCTCTTGTCTCCAGCTGTGCATATAATTGGCAAGTTGACTTCTAGGAAGTAGATTTCATCTATAAAAGATCTCAACTGACATCCTTTTTAAACTTACTACTACTCTTCTGTGTTTTTGATGGACTGGTAGCTCAGACATTAAAACGTCTGCCTACAATGCGGGAGACTGGGTTCGATCCCTGGGTAAGGAAGATCCCCTGGAGAAGGAAACGGCAACCCACTCCAGTATTCATGCCTGGAAAATCCCATGGACCAAGGAGCCTGGTGGGCTACAATCCATGGGGTCGCAAAGAGTTGGACACGACTGAGCGACTTCTGTGTGTGTGTGTGTGTGTGTGTGTGTGTGTGTACTCTATTAAGTGTACAATAGCATTATGTCTTAAAAATGTAAATAGCTACTTAAAAAACACTTTATTGTTAAAATAATCGAGCCGTTGTCTAAGCCTTCAGCAAGTCATAATCTTTTTGGTGGTGGAAGGTCTTGACTCTGTTAATGGCTGTTGACTGTTCAGGATGATGCTTGATGAAGTTTGGAATGGCTGTGGCAGGTTCATAAAATTAGATAACAATGACATACATGCATGGATTAACTCTTTCATGAGTGATTTCTCTGTAGCATATAAGTAAATTGTTTTATCATGAGATGCAATTTGTCACATCTTCAGTCTCCACTTTATAATTCTAGTTCTCTTGCTATTTGCCCCACATTTGCATTAAAAAACTAACATGGAAGAGCAATAATCACAGACCACCAAAACATATATAACAGTAATGAAAAAAAAGTTCTGAAATATTGTAAGAATTACCAAAATATTATGCAGAGACATGAAGTAACAAAACACTGTTGGAAAATGGCATCAATTAACTTGCTTACCACCACAGGTTTGCCACAAATCTTCAATTTGTAAAAACAAACAAACAACAACAACATACACATATTTACAAAGTGCAATAGTTAAAGGAACTATGCCTGTCTCTAATATATAGCGTTAATTTGAGCATTAGATGAAAGAACATATGTAAGTGCCACAGAATGAAAGCTTAAGATCTAAATTACCATCTGTTTTTTCTTTCTGTTGTGATATTCTGGTTCAGACGGTTAAGCGTCTGTCTACAATATGGGAGACCCGGGTTCAATCCCTGGGTAAGGAAGATCCCCTGGTGAAGGAAATGGCAATCCACTCCAGTACTATTGCCTGGAAAATCCCATGGACAGAGGAGCCTGGTGGGCTACATGTAGTCTATTGGGTCGCAAAGAGTCGGACACGACTGAGCAACTTCACTTCACTTCACTTTACACCTCAATTACATGTACACACACAAAAAAAATTGTTGATTTTGCTTTTTATTTTTCTGAAGATATCATTGCCACAATTGTTTACTGGGGCAAGATTAAGAATAAAGGACTGGGTATTTTATAAATATGAATTAATCCACACCGGAAGTGGTTATATCATGCTCGTCATGCGCAGGGGCTCAGTCTTGTTTAACTCTGTGTGACCCCATAGACTGTAGCCTGCCAGTCTCTGTCCATGGGATTTCTCAGGCAAAAATACTGGAGTAGGTTGCCATTTCCTCCTCCAGGGGACCTTCCCCACCCAGGAACTGAACCTGCATTTCTTGCATTGGCGGGTGGATTGTTTACCACTGAGCCACCTAGGAAGCCAGGGGTTATATCACCTTTTATTAAAGTACTGATTCATCGTCTGTGTCTAAACCAACATTAAAATGAATAGATTAAAATAATCACATTTTGCTTGCTATCAATGTTTTGGTAACTTTTACTTTTTTCATCATTATTTAGTGAATATTGGCCATGGCTAAACTTGAATTTATAAATAGAAGTTAGGTTGCTCTCACAATTACTTATTTCATCTTCAGTTCAGTTCAGTTCAGTCTCTCAGTCGTGTCCAACTCTTTGTGACCGCATGAATTGCAGCACGCCAGGCCTCCCTATCCATCACCAACTCCCGGAATTCACTCAGACTCACGTCCATTGAGGAGAAGGCAATGGCACCCCACTCCAGTACTCTTGCCTGGAAAATCCCATGGACGGAGGAGCCTGGTAGGCTGCAGTCCATGGGGTCGCTAAGAGTCGGGCACGACTGAGCGACTTCACTTTCGCTTTTCACTTTCATGCATTGGAGAAGGAAATGGCAACCCACTCCAGTATTCTTGCCTGGAGAATCCCAGAGAAGGAGGAGCCTGGTGGGCTGCTGTCTATGGGGTCGCACAGAGTCGGACACGACTGAAGCGACTTAGCAGCAGCAGCAGCAGCAGCACGTCCATTGACTCAGTGATGCCATCCAGCCATCTCATCCTCTGTCATCCCCTTCTCCTCCGGCCCCCAATCCCTCCCAGCATCAGAGGCTTTCCCAATGAGTGAGGTCTTCACATGAGGTGGCCAGAGTACTGGAGTTTCAGCTTTAGCATCATTCCTTCCAAAGAAATCCCAGGATTGATCTCCTTCAAAATGGATTGGTTGGATCTCCTTACAGTCCAAGGGACTCTCAAGAGTCTTCTCCAACACCACACTTCAAAAGCATCAATTCTTCGGTGCTCAGCCTTCTTCACAGTCCAACTCTCACATCCATACATGACCACAGGAAAAACCATAGGCTTGACTAGATGGACCTTAGCCGGCAAAGTAATGTCTCTGCTTTTTAATATGCTATCTAAGTTGGTCATAACTTTTCTTCCAAGGAGTAAGCGTCTTTTAATTTCATGGCTGCAATCACCATCTGCAGTGATTTTGAAGCCCCAAAAAATAAAGTCTGACACTGTTTCCACTGTTTCCCCATCTATTTCCCATGAAGTGATGGGACCGGATGCCATGATCTTCCTTTTCTGAATGTTGAGCTTTAAGCCAACTTTTTCACTCTCCACTTTCACTTTCATCAAGAGGCTTTTTAGTTCCTCTTCACTTTCTGCCATAAGGGTGGTGCTTAGGTTGCAATTAATACTTACAAATGAAATTATATATTATTTGTAGATACTTTTAAATTCTTTTTTTTTCCTATAGAAAATTGAAGCAAACAACAGTTGGCAGATTCTGCCACTGCAATGTTATACATAAACATCACAACATCAGCCTTAAGCAGTGATCCAACTACTCTTTGGTCACCTGGTTGGAATATATTTAATAAGCAATTATTGTAAGAATTAGCAATAATTAAAGCTCATGTTAGAAAATCAGTTCTATTGTACCTTCTGATATTATTCTTAAATTATGTGCTACTCTTAAATGTATTTTCCTTATTTGCATCTTAGATAAATATATCTCACCCCTGAATTTCTTCTGAGCTCAGATATAGCTGTACTGACTTTTAAACTGTACTTCCATTTATTTTTCCACACTGAGATCATATATAACTGCACAGAGAGATATACTTCAAAAAAATTGTAGTGCTATCCAGAGTGTCTGAGATATTCTTCATTTCAGATGTATGAAATAAATTGTGTTTGAACTTTGGAAGTCTGTTTTCCTAGACTCGAGAGTCCATGAGTAATTATGACCTGTCTTCATTTGCATAACTATCATAAACATGAAGATGCCATCATTATGATTATTTATTCCCTAGGTTACTATCATTCCCTCTTCACCAAGTAATTCCTTCTCTTTTTTTTTAAATTTTACTTTACAATACTGTATTGGTTTTGCCATACATTGACATGAATCCACCACAGGTGTATGTGAGTTCCCAACCCTGAACCCCCTTCCCACCACCCTCCCCATATCATCTCTCTGGCTCATCCCAGTGCACCAGCCCCAAGCATCCTGTATCCTCTTGAGATTGCTTGAAAAACCTTTCACCAAAAAATACATTTTTAGTTTCCCTATTAATTAGAGTTAAAGAGTTTTAAAATATTATACTACAAAGTAAAGTAACAGAATGCATGACCTTATCCTAAACCTCAGAAAATATACAATTGTCATTAAGTGAGCTAAAATGAAAACAAATCCACAACCTCCATAACTACTTGGAAGACCTCTGTGCTAATCTTCAATATTTGGAAAGCTGTTGTATTCATATCTGACATTCTCAGAAAAAATAAAAGTTTCAGTAACATAAGGAATTAGTTAGATTATTTTGTTTTACCAAATAGGGTGTCTCAAGCAATTGCTGAATGGACAGATTTCCCTTATATTCACAGTGGCTTGCCTTGGAGTCAGGTTTGTAATCTGTTTTAAGAAAATATTAGCCATATACTCTTTACAGATTGGTTGTTTTAGGTCTACATCCATAATAAAATTCATTCAGTCATGTCCAACTCTTTGCGACCCCATGGCCTATATAGTTCATGGAATTCTGTAGGCCAGAATACTGGAGTGGGTAGTCTTTCCCTTCTCCAAGGGATCTTCTCAATCCAGGGATTGAACCCAGGTCTCCTGCATTGCAGGCAGATTCTTTACCAGCTGAGCCACAAGGGAACCCCATAATAAAATCACTTACTTTTATCTTTTCATTTGAATCTTCCCCAACATTGATGTAGTCAACTATGGGAAGAAATTGAGGCAGCAGATACAAGTCAATTACCCTGATATAGAACTCTAATACATTACTGTATTCTACTCTTGGGTTTCAAGATGTAATTTTAACTGAGTGTCTCCTTGACATATTCTGCTGCTCCAGTCACACTTTCTATTGTATTTGTTTTATTGTTGTTGTTTGCCTTTTTTTTTTTTTAACAAAGAGAATGAACAGTATCTTTTGCTCTTTATGTATTCAACACACATTCACAAGAAGCATGTTTTAATTACTTTTACAAAAGAAATATAAGGGTAAACTTTGGACACTACTAGTTTAGACATCACTACAAAAAAGCATTGACAAAAGAAATTATTTAAGAAATCCACCACCCTGACTTCTTCTATACCTCTGCAGTTTGTATTATTCAGATAATAGTTTCATCATCCTATTCATAAGGCGGATTCAACACATCCAAGTCTCCTAAAAACTTCTGCATTATTTATGATTGTTGCCCATTCTCTCTTTCTGGAAATTCTCTTCTTGTTTACAAGGTCCAATTTTCCTCCCATATTTATTTCATTTTTTTTACATTGCTTTCTTCTTCCAATCATCTCTTACATTTTCTTTTATCAAATCCTTTTACATGTATCTTCCTCTGTGACCTCATACACAATATGATTTACATTCTATATATTCACTGATTAATCTCAGAGAAAGATCTCCAACTCAATCATTTCTGTTGAGTCTCATCACTAAAGTTTAATTCACATACAAAGCACTTCTGCGTAGATATCTCAAAGCAAGATATTGATGATATGATCCTGTCATCCTGTTTTCCTTGTCTCAGTGAATGGACTCACAGCCAGTATCACTCAAGGAAATAGTTTCTGATCTCACTCATCCTGTTCTTTGAATCAGCCACAAGGAGTTATAAAATTTACTCTCTTAACATCTCTTATATCCATTCCCTTCTCTCATTTTCGTTGGTCATTACCCTAGTTTAGGATTATTCATTTTAACCTGAACAACTGGACTAACCCCCTAATAAATTTCACAGCCATTCTTGTGTTCCTCTCCATTCTCCACACCACAGCCAGAGCGATATTCCCACAACATTCACTGGCAAAGCCACGTCTCCCTTTAGAGTTCTTCAGTGAGTTACTACAGGCTTAAATATCTTAACATGGAGCCAAATATGTTTCCTGCTCTGGCTGGCACCCACTTTTTAGTTTTTCCTCCAGGCAATTCTTTAGCTATTTCTTCTTTCTTGTCAACACAAAACTGTAGAATTTCCCTAGAAATGCCTGCTGTTGGGAAAGCGACTTATTTTGCACTATGCTTTCCACTTTGTATCTACTGCCTGCTCCACAACATATGTATGTGTTTCCCAGGTAGACAAACAAGCTTTGTAATTCAGGTGTATGTGGGTGTATGTATGTGGATGTGTTATCCACCTCAGTGGTGTTTCTCTTATCCCAGCCATATTCATGTGCATACTTAAGTGCAGAACTCATATTCATACCCATGCTTATTTCTTCTCAATTTTAAGTACTCTGAGCTTAGACTGGCCCATATTTTTGTTCTCCTGTAGGGTGAAGCAAATAGCAAGAGACTATACATGTGCATTGTTTGAAAGGATAAGTAAAATTATAGTGAATAATACCTCAAGATATATCACAATATATCATATCTAAATATCTCCTGAGAATAAGTAGATAAGATTTTGTTTCATTCTCTTGTCACAGAAATATACCACCAGAAATGCTGATAATGCCTGTTAGAAGTGATTTATCTGCTTATCTTCATAACCACTGACACATGGGACACCTGGTTACAGAAACAGCCCATTTAAAACATTGATTTCACTGGTTATATTTAAAATTGTTGGCATATGTTGCCTCTGTGTTCTTTCCCTCTCAGACAGTCTTTCTCCTTTCTATATCATCCCACGATGCTCATGGGGAGAATCCTTCCTTCATCCATTTATCTAGGGCCTCAGCTATCCATAGTGTCATCTCTTCTGAGTATCCTTACTTAACAGTAATCCTCCCTTTGACACTGTGACCTACAAAACTCTCATCTATTCCTATTGATTTTGCAGATGGTAGTTAAAATCCTTATTTGAATAGTATTTGCTTATTGCAATAGCCTCAGAAAGTTACTTTTTTCTCACAAAACTTTTCTCTGGGGACAAGGTAAGAATTTTCCTAGATTTACACTATCCTTCCAGACATCAACCTTACTTATTATTGTTCTTCTTTACATAAAACCGTTCTTTTGGAGATTCAGACCACACAGCAAGGTTTCCACCATCGCCTCCTGTGGCAGAGAATGCTGATGCTGACCAATACTCCCATTTCTTCTCTTTCTCAAAGGCGGAGAGATATACTTGGTTCCCCATGCTCTCTTGCATGTTGTGCTTTCTCCTGAGTTGCAGGCAATGGAAAGTCACTGAACTTGAAGTGTACCATTTACAGGGCTGGCCTGTGAAACTTCTCATTTGAACTCTCCTCTCCTCCCTTTCTTCCTTCCTCTGTCAGCCAGATGAAGCAAATTCCAAGCTGCCCAAGGGCGTGGACAAATCCTGGCTACCTCTATCACCCTGTCACACATTCATTTGCACACAGAGCTTTCTTGTTTTAATGAAAGAAATTTGAAGCTAATAAGAATAGTTATGGGACTTCCCTGATACACGGCATGTGGGTTCAGTCCTTGGTGGGGGAACTAAGATCCCACATGCTTCAGAGGAACTAAGCCCTCCCACAACAACTACTGAAGCCCACATGCTCTGGAGCTCAAGCACCACAAATAGAGAGGCCGTGACCAGAGGGAAAAACCCTGCGTGACGTGACAAAGATCCCACGTGCCGTAACTAAGACTCAAATAAATAATAATCAAAAAACAATAGCTATTGTTACTGTTCTTAATTAATGTGTATGTGTGTTAGTCACTCAGTGGTGTCCGACTCTGCAACCCCACGGACTGTAGCTCGCCGGGCTCCTCTGTCCATAGGATTCTCCAGGCAGGAATACTTCTCCATAAGATCTTCCTGACCCAGGGATCGAACCCTGGTCTCATGAATTGCAGGCAAATTCTTTACCGTTTGAGTTACAGGTAAATGCAGATAAATACATCTTCTAAATACCAGGTTACAATCATTAATTCCAAGAAGAATATAATGATTCACTCATTTTGTTTCTATTTCCACAATTTTCATTATCCCAGATAACTTTATTACATTCTGAATTTCTTAATATTTTAATGACTATAATTTCCCATAATTTTTCTTCAATAAACTACTCCTGAGGCCAAAGGCAAGTTTTATAATCCTATAATCTGAACTATGTCCTAAATCCCTCTCTCTGATAGCAAATTCTTATCCCCATGAAGTATTTTCTTTTTCACTTAGTTTCATATTAAACCTCCCAATATATTATTTTCATACTATGCTTCTTGGCTTTACTTTCCTAATGAACTTCATCATTATGTTTGGCCATTTCTTATTAGTCTTCTTGATATCTTCAGACTCCTGTTCTCCTGTATTTCTTCTACCTCTTTATGAACGTACCTGCAACCTGCAATCTCTCTAATCACAAATATTTCCATTTTCTGAGTTGCTGAGCTTTCCTGGAGAAAAGTCACATAACTCTGCCAGATGGGGCAGATTTATAGTTTCCAATTTCAGTTGGGTCCTCAAAATTGCTGTCAATTCATTTACTCAAACGACTCTGAGCTTAATGGCTCTGACCTGTGAAATGGTGTGAGCCCAGCTCTCCCTTCCTCAGCATTCTATACTTATCTCTGAGTGTTTTGCGCACACTGAGTTGGGAATTTATGAACTATGATCCCCACACTGCATTACCCTGGTCTCTACTCCTACTTCAGCTTCCACTTGCCCACACCTACTCTACACACAGTTGCTTGTGGAAACCTCACCACTGCCAGTCACTATCTTGATATCATAGCATCACCACCAGGAATGCTATCACTCAATGCTCTGAGTACCTTTCTCCCTTGCAGAGTTAGAATGATGCAAAGCTCACCCTTGTGGCAGAAAAAAATTTCCTCTCAACCTGTGATCACATGTGATCATCTGAACATCAAAGTAGCTGGGCTCACAGGAAGAGACTTGCATTATTTTCCAATTGAGTCCTGGGAACTGTGGCCCCCACCTCTTCACCTAGCTGCTCAAGTTTTTTCCCTGGTGCCACAGAGGAAATAGATACGTCATCATTTACCCTAAACTCTCTGTCTTTCTCCTCCAGTCCTCCTCTAACAAAAATACCTTTTCTACTATTGGATGTCAAAAAGATAATTGAAGACAAACAGAGATAGAGTGTCCAGGTTAGATTAATGGTGTGACAAACTGAAAAAAATGCACAATCTAAATGTTGAGAATTATGTTTCATTTGGTGGGCAAAAATGAGGACTTGAAGTCCGAGAGTCAGCCTCTTAGATATCTCTGAGACTACCCAGAAGAGGTAAGATGGAAGCCACAGTAAGACTAAATGGTTGGAACATCAAAAGATTACTGTTAGGTAATGATCTCAAGGTAATGAATTTAGCACTTTTCTATGTATGGGAAAGTGCAGAATCTGGACTCATTAAAGTTATCCATTTGGTATGCACCTCTGCTATCTGCAGCCAGTATGCTGTGCTTTCTCCTCCTGAGGCTCCTCAGGTACACTTTTGGGGGTCATGAGAGCAAGGGCAGATTGCTTGATTGCAGGCATCCTGCTTCTACCCTGAGTTCCCTCACGGCTCACACTCAGGGGGTGGCTGTAATGTGATGATGGCTTGATGGCTGCGACATTTGTTTACTGAAGTGTCAAGCAACAGTTTTTCACTGACACTGTTTCATTTTGGGTGTAATGAGTCAAATAGTCTTTGTTATCCTTCTCTGTGACCTCTCTATCAACTGATTATAAATAAAGAACACTCTATTCAAGGCTTTAAATAAAAATAATTTGGATGTACAAACTTAGAGGGAAAAAACAGTTTCTCCTCACATTCCTTCAAAAACATTTATTCATTAAACAAGCAATTTTCTTAGGGCTATACTAGCTGAGGTAGACGTACATATTTTCAATGCTTACTTTCTGTCTCCAAGACAGGCACAATATAAGAATTCAGCTGTTCAGTAGAGAAATAAGTACAATAAAACGTTTAAGTTGCTGTGATAAAAGTTGGTATAATGTGAGGTCATAAAGAGGAGAGGGAATAATTTAATTTGAAATAGAAAACAAAAGCTTCTCAGAGAAAATGATATATGAGAAGTTCAAATCTGATTTTGTAAGTAGTGGTTATCTCTCTTATATAAGATTATTGAAATCATCAGATTTTATAAAACACACAGAAACATTTTAACAAGTTTAAGAATGTAAAATATAATGGCTTCTTTTTTTCCTACACAGATGAGTATATACATAATTACACAAGTATACGTAACAGAAGGTTAAAAGCCTCTGATGAGAACAGAATATCTTTGTCATTGTTCTTATTCTTACCATGCCATGAATT